>JAXBDA010006892.1:0-19266 GCA_036023075.1 Gaultheria prostrata
TGATAGGGAAATCACTCGATTTCGAACTCGAATGAGTTAGATTAGGGCTCTGAATTGATATACTGCGCATATTGAGGTGTCAATTGGATGAGCTAGGTTTCATGATTTAATTATTAGGGAAAAAAATAAAATTCGTGAAGAACAAGTTAGAGTTCTATAGACGAGTTAGGGTTTGTGAGCGATGAATTTGGGATTCATGATTTGGCAAGTGTTTCGAGACCAATATTTTTGGGTTGGTTAAAGCAAACTTTTGCAGCGAATTTTCTCTGTATTCGTTGGAGGAAGAAATTGATTTGTGATGAAGAATTGAGAGAAAAGTTACGAGAGAGAGAAAATCATAATGCCTGAATATATTGGTAAAAACCTTTGGTTCCTCCACCTGTTCGAAATAGGACCATATGAACCTTTTAACTTTGTCAAAACGAATGCGATATGCTTTGGATTACCACCAAGCAACAAAGACTCGCCCCAGATTATAAGATCTATTAAGAAGGTGAAAGAGCTTCCCTGCACTTACAGCTCGTTAAAGACTCAAATGAGTCCGCTTTCTTACGACATCGGGTTTTGGAGAAGCAAGTTCTACCGTTAGAACACTTCAGTTTTGGGGGGTTGAAGGAACTCTCCATCCATCGGACATCCCAAATGAGTTTTATCAAATGGATAAAGAAAAGAGTGATTTGAATACTCAGTAAGATTTAGTAATTCAAAGAAAGAAAGAGCAAGGAATGTGTCTTCAACTACTTTCAGTAGTTCCAGATTAAATGTTTATTGGCTGATGCATTGTTTTGTTGTTGCCTGTTTGTTTAATGTCTCCTTAAATTCATTAAGCTTTAAACAATTTGCTGTGAAGTGACGTGCCGATGCAGTCTCAAAGCATCTTGCTAAACTCTCAATTTTGTCCAGCACCTCCAAATCAGCTCCAAAAAGCCAATGGTTGCATTGCTTTCTCAATAATTCTGCTTGGTTTAAGGATGTACATGTGTCTACATGCTTACCTTGTGCCACTGATGTAGGTGTTATTGGTTTGGCACTATGTCACAGGCAACTGTCTGCCCCATAGATCAATATGCTAGAGATGGAAAAGTCCTCAAGCAGCAAAATTTGGATTGTGTTGTTGAGTTGGCAATAGTGCAGAGAATGTTTTCCTTGAAGAAGTATGAAGAGGTTATCATGACTGGTTGTTTTTGGCTCTGTATTTGAGTAAGAAAATTTAAAGCATCATTGTTTCTTTTGTTATTGAAATACCAGCCAAAAGAACTCTGCTTATATAAAAGGAGTTACAGTCATTGAATGACAATACTACCTGCTTGTTGAGTTCTATTGACATCCACATTCGGGGACCTTTAGTTTCAGATTACGAGTTAAGAGTGCAAGTATCACTTGTTTCATTTCTCATCATTTTCCAGTTTGTCAACTTCTCGTCTTCCCCATTTCACATGTTTTATTCAATGTTGCATATAAAACTTCTTGCTTTCTAAAGAATTGCACTTCTCAGAAATATACCTGATTTGGACTTGAGATGTAGGAGTACATAATGTTATGTTGCGAATTACTATAGTTTATCTCTCCTCTTGATCCCCAGATTTTTTAGAGCCTGTGAAACTTATTATTTGTAGCTTCATACAGATGGGCAACTCTGACACCCCGGTCAAGCGTATTAAAGGGAGTTCAAGGAATAACATCGGAAGTACAAAGCACTAAAAAACTTGCCGAGATGTCTTTGGCTGCAGATGAACTTTTGCAGAGTTTGTTTTTGTTGTATAGAGCCTTTTCTTTGTGAGCGCTCTTGAATCTTCTTTGAGTGGCTGTATTATTGTTTCGTTCATTTTGCATTTAGAAAACTCAAGGCCGGCCTTCCTTGTAGCAGTAGCATACTGAAAAGAAAAGACTTTATCCACCATGTTAAACTCCTTTAACCTCTAAATAAAAAGGGTGTTGTCCTAAGATTAACTAGTCTAAATAAGTTACGGTGACGATTGACCATAAATTACTAAAAATTTAATGATCAAATATGATTTGGCAAAAGAAAAATGGAAGAAGAAAATTCTAGCGCAATGTTGGTTGGTACTTGACAATGCATGGTTTGACTCCACTGTACCCAAATTTTTCTTTTACCTCTGTTCAAGTGTATTTCCGACCGTTCGTATCGTGGTTTACTAATTTTTCTTGAGTTGAAGCGTGTTGGTTGTGATAACAGAGGTATGGGAAGTTACTATAGGCTGTTAGTTTTCTAGTTGTTGGATTTAGTTGAATGTTATCTTGGTTGGTATTCCCTCCGTCCTAATTTTATAGTCCATTTTGGGAGTTCATGTCACTTTTCAATGTGTTATATCTTGTAGTCTATAATGTTTAAAGTGATTTTAAAAATTTTGTTTAATAGTTTTCATCGAGATCTATCAAACAAGATTCATATTGGATATGAAAATCATTATCGATTGAAAGATATAATCGATTTTCTATCCGGTTAGAATTGGACGAGGGACTATAAAATTTGGACGGAGGGAGTAACATTTTGGTTGAATCACCTATCCCCATTCGCTGCCTCCATCTTCTGTCCCCAATTTTCTAAAGCTGCCACATGTCCGTAAAATGATATCGACCCTTGGTTAAAACTCAAACACCCAAACACTCTCTCTCCCTTTCGATCTTACTTCGATCACTGTTTTCTTTCGACAATCAGGTTCCAAGAAATTCAAGCAAGATCATGGGTAGATGCATACATATTCATGCATAAATACAGAAATAGATACATATATACATAGGTACAGGATTGTGTATTTATCTATGTCTGTATTTATAAGGAAAAATTCTGCACTTTGAACCCAAATTTGGGACAGAAGATGGGAACAGAAAATTGGGACAGAGGATCCCAAGCCATGCTGAGGTTGCGATTTGTTGCCGTTTGTGATTCTGATTTCGTCGTCGTCGATGAGGTGCTTGAGATGATGATTTCTGTAGTTAGAATAGGTTGAGGTTTTATCATCATCGCCATTGTAGGTATACGTATACATATTGGAGAGAGAGGCCAAATTAGGGGAGGGCAATATTGGAAAAAAAACTTACATTTTGCGTAACTTCCGTTAATTCATTAACGGAATGCTAACATAAGGGGTGTCGGGATGACCTTAAATAGTTGAGGGGTGTCGTCGTAGGTTAATTTAGTTTAGGGGTGTTTGGGTAAAAGTGGTATAGTTTAGATGGTGTCTAAGTGATTTACCCAAAATGTTTCTCTGGATAGAAATTTGAAGGCCTTTCTTTCCATGAGATCAGTTGATTTTGGCAATGCCAAGATTGCCGTTGACCTTTGTTATCCTTGTGGTTAACTTTTTGTGCAGGATCTACTGCGAACATTCCCTGGTCACTAATGGTTGGACACTCAAGAGGGTCAAGGTGCTCTCATGCGTGTTCTTGTAAGGTATTCTTTCCGTGATTCTGATGTCGGTTATTGTCAAGTTACAAATCTCGCTCTTGTTTTCAGTTTCTCTTGCAAAGATGGAATTCACTTTTTGTGAAGCGAAAGTGCAGATAATCTTCTTTGAACACTCTACCTGGAGCGACAGTTTAAGTTACACAATGCAATAAATGTGTTTTTATCCCTTCTTTCTTAAATGATTAATTTGTAAGGAGATATGCGGCGTGCTCCGCACGAGGGTTATGCCCATTGGTAATACCCAAATGGTTCAAATTGCTTTTTTTTTTTTTTTCTCACTTTTGATGGAGAAAGCCGAGCCTCATCTCTTCATGGTTGTTACTAATCAGGTGTGATAAGCAAGAACTCTTTGGTGGATTAATTCTGGTGGTTGTTATGCAATAGGTTAATTTCACATTCTTTTGTTAGGTTTGGCTTTCAGTGCAAACCTTGTTTTGTACTGAACTGTTTATTTATGTTGGGTATGATATTAGGTATCTAATCACATAACGTTGAGAATTGATATGCATGGTCTAGAACAAACGTTAACTGGCAGATTTTTTTTTTTTTGATAAGTAAATGTCAACTGGCAGATTTTACATCCTATTCCAAGTAAGTGAGGTTTGGTATTTGGTTACTAGAATCAGTTGCCCATCTTAAAGTTTGGTTGCTTGTAATGAATATCAGGGAGAGATGCAATCAGATAATGAACCTATGTTTGTACGTATTGGGAAAGGAAAAATGCCTAATTTTACAGCTTCCATGTATGAGTCAATGTAGGCCTTCGAGAGGCAGCTTGCACCTGTTATGAATGAGCTGAACTTGACGGAGGTTGTTATCAACATGGGAGATTGTGAATGGATTGCACTTGCGTACAATCAGCGCATAGATGCTACGATGTTCAATGCCTTTGTTGCTGCTCTGAAGTTACACTATCTGGACTACCTTTTCATTGCTGGTTCACCACTTGGACGCCCTTTTGTTGTGGTTCTTGACGCAAGGAACGATACTGAAAGCTTCTATCACTGGATGTACTGGTTTATTACTGTTGGCTTTTGTGAAGCTATAAAATCCGAAAGCAAACACACGGGCATAAAACTCATGTTGCGCACGAGGCCCCGAACCTAGTTAGTTATAAACTTCCCCCTATTAATATGAGACTTGCACCCCAACTCGTTCAATCATGTTAGTTGGAGGACATTAATGTACTCTCTGACCTATAAATGAGTTGAACCATTTTAGATATTCATTTACTCAAAGGCGGAGGGACTAAGAGACGACTTGACCCCTCTCACTTTAATACTTGCACCTCACCGTAGCCAAATAACCACTGATTGAGTGGTTAGGTATTGTCAGCCTTTGGGGCTTGTTCCTCATGCATAACTCACTTGGTTCTTGAAACGTACTCTCTCCATCCCGTAAAGTGCCCATATTCATTTTTTGGCTGTCCAATGTTACATGTCCCTCTCTGGAAATTGATGTGCAAAATTTGACAAGTTTTCAATTATGCCGTTTTGTTCTTCTTTGAGATACACAGGTATATGAACCAATTTTAAGCAAAAGAAGTCATTTTATTCCATATAAAATACTAGAATTCAAAATAGCAAATTTAAATACTTTTGAGGGTAGTTTTGGAAAGCTAAAGTTCGTACAATACAATAATTGTGCCTCCAATAAAAATGGTGCCAAAGAGGGACTAACTTTTCGGAACGGATAGAATATCTAACTTGCTTGTGCACAATGGTCCGACTAATTCTTGCTTACAATGTTTCTAGGATAATTTTGTTGGGACCATGCTTTCGTGATTTTGAAACTTGAGGACCATTCGTGCATTTCAGTTCAATTGTCAACATTGCTTATTGTTTTTCTTCTTGTTTCTTTATTGGCATGACTGTTCACCGGCAAATTAGGCTGAGGTCCGAAAGAAATGGCCCAATGGGGGATTTAATCTGAGCTAAGGCTCCGTAAGGTGTGAAGTCCATTTATGCATTTGATTTAGAGTCTGGGGTCCAGGATTTGACGAAATTGCCCTTTTTGATATACCAGTAAATTTAAAATGACATTTCTGTATCGGACTCTCTTTCCGCCGTAGTGGCTGGTGATGTCGCGGACGGTGGCGGCGTGGCAGACTGAGATGAGCTTGGAGAAGACGGCTGTGGGGTTGGTTTCTCTCTCTCATCCCTCATGAAATAGGTGCTTCACCTTATTCCTTTCGAATTTGTGTGTAGAAGCCAATGTCAGCAACGGCTAGCTACGTTCAAAAGTTGGGTGCTTTTGAAGTCAGAGATGGCGGCGGCAAGTGGCAACTCGGGCAATTATGGACCGAATTCTTCTTTTTGATCTAGTTGTTGAAGCTAGAGATGCAAGGGTGTGTGCTATTTAAACTTCCTTTTTTTGGCATTGCTTTGTAATCTGGTGAACAGTTTTAGTGGCAAAGGACCTGTTTGATGAAATGCCTGAACGGATATGTTTTATGCTTATTTGCTTGATTGAACAAATTTTCACGAGGCCGCAATTGATCGAACCCTTTCGAAATAAAATGCTTAATTTGGGCGGACATAGAACCTGGAGTGGGCTTGTTCTTGGCTGTCAAACTCAATTACCGGTGTTACGCAGTTCATGTAGCAGAAATTTTTGTAAAAATGGAGAGTGGGAAATGGGGAGTCTATTGATCCGTGGATTCCTTTGGCCCGGAATCCATAGCATCCTATTTCCGCTTCGAGATGGTTTACTAATTTTTGGGTTTCTGATCTCATTAACTGTGGCTCCTCTTTGGGTCTTGACTTTGATTGTTGCAACCTTGTTCGGGTTGAGGAGTGACTGAAAAGGCTATAGGTGGTTAGGAAGGCCCCTAACACTTGTCCTTGTGGTTTCATAGAAATAAGGCCCATTTCATAGAATAATCTTGCACTCCGTGGAAACAATTGATTAAGTTTTATAAAGAGCCGTTGTTGCAAATCTTTGATGGTTATAAGCAAATGTTTAATGAGAAGGATGTTGCTTTCCGAAAAAATGGTGGTAGTTGTGTTTATTTGGCTAATGAGTGTGTTAATTTGGAGGCTGGTTGATTGAATTCCATGGTCATGCCGAGTCGTCGACTAATGTTCACATTTACACTTCCGAGAGTATAAGGATTATATCTTTTGGTACTTGAACTAAGTGGAATTTGGAATTGCTAGTTTGGAATTGCATTTCAAAATGGGTTTCGACTCAAATGTGTAGATTATTAGCGCTTGTTGATACATGTGGTTAATGTAGTGTTATTTCAAGCGGTCAACAAGTGTTTTATGAAATGCCTCATGCCTTATAAAAATGTGGTGGCTTGGAATTCATTAATCCCGAGTATAGTTTGGGTCTGTTTAAAAAAAAAAAAATTTTGCTTGATTAAATTCGTCGGTGAGTGATTTGGGATACTATATACGCAAGGATTTTGTAAACGAGGTCAATGCGCTTGAAATCTGAAATTGTTTAGCTTAATAGTAATTGGAATAGCGATTCTTTTTCTCCTTTTGGACTTGTACTGTGGGAATGAAATGATCTTAGATTAGGCTGGGTTTGGCTTGAGTAGTAAACTAAACTTTTCTACTTTTTGGTGCTTTAAATGCTTGTACTCATGTGATTATGATGTGAAAGAAAAAACATTTCTTATGTCTATAACTATTGGAATCAACGGACTTTTTTGGCTTGTGGAAATTTTCTTTGAAAACAAGTATTTGCTTTCGAAGAACCTACTCCCTCCGTCTCAAAATATTTGTCCGGTCTACAAAACGAGAGCCTAATAATAATCAGTTGAGATAACGTTATCTCTAGCTTTATTTTTGTAGATACAAGATTGTTTTAGCTGAAATACTGTTATCTCATACTTCATTTTCGTTGAAACAGAGACTGTTTGAGCTGAGATACCACTATCTCATGCTTTGTTTTCGTAGAAAAAGAAATTATTTCAGTTGAGATAGCTTATCTGTTACTTTATTTTTGTAGATACATATATTGTTTTAGTTGATATACCATAGTCTCAAGCTTTATTTCGTAGAAACAGAGACTGTTTTAGCTAAGATATCTCTATCTCATACTTTGTTTTTATAGAAACAGATATTGTTTCAGTTGAGATAGCGTTATCTGTTTCTTTATTTTTTAGATACAGAGATTATATTAGCTAAGATACTGTTATCTCATGCTTTATTTTTAAAAAAACAGAGACTGTATAGCTGAGATATTGTTATCTCATACTTTGTTTTTATGAAAACAGAGACTTTCACTGAAGAGAGCATTATCCCTTGTTTTAATTTTTGTAGATACAGAGACTATTTTAGCTGATATATCGTTATACTCCCTCCGTCCCATTTTCATAGTCCACTATTCCATTTTGGGACGTCCCAAAATGAAAGTCCACTTTCCCCAAATGTACTATGGAATTTTGGTGAAATTCCATTCTTACCCTTGTGTTTAAATGCAAGTAGTACAATTCACATCAATCAAATTTGAAATTGCAAATCTATTGTGGTTGTATTAAATATTTAATTGGCAAAAAGTAAAAGGGTAGGATTGGAAAGTGAAATACTTTTTGTAACAATTATTATGTTCCCTTAAAAAGTTTGAATCTCGAAGAGGGACCATGAATTTGGGACGGAGGGAGTATCATGCTTTGTCTTTGTAGAAACAAAGACTCTTTGAGCTGAGATATCGCTACTCATGCTTTGTTTTCATAGAAAAAGAGACTATTGCATTTGAGATAGCTTATTTGTTACTTTATTTTTGTAGATACTGATATTGTTTTAGCTAACATACCGTAATCCCATGTTTTATTTTCGTTGAAACAAAGGTTATTTTAGCTCAGATACCGCTATCTCATACTTTGTTTTTCTTAGAAATAGATATTGTTTCAGTTGAGATAGCGTTATCTCTTTCTTTATTTTTGTAGATACATTGATTGTTTTAGTGGAGATGCTATTATCTCATGCTTTATTTTTGCAGAAAGAAGAGATTGTTTAGCTGAGATGCTGTTATCTCATGCTTTGTTTTTATGAAAACATAGACTCTTTCACTTAAGAGAGCATTATCTCTTGATTTATTTTTGTACATACTGAGATTATTTTAGTTGATATATCGTTATATCATGCTTTGTCTTTATAGAAACATTTACTTTTTCAGTTGAGATAGTGTTATATCTCTTGATTCATTTTTGTAAATACAGAGATTGTTTTAGCTGAAATACTATTATCTCATGCTTTATTTTTATCGAAACAGAGACTGTTTAGCTGAGATACAGTTATCTCATGCTTTGTTTTTACGAAAACAGAGACTTTTTCACTTAGAAGAGTGTTATCTTGTATTATTTTTGTAGGTGCATAAACTGTTTCAAAGGCGGAACTAAGGTAGGACTAAGGTCGGCTATAGCCCAGGTGAATTCAAAAAAAAGGAAGAAAAAAATAATTTTTACATGTAAATTTTAGCCCAATAAATTTTAGTTTATCTCATTTTTTGTGTAGCCCAACGCCCAACTCATTCTAAATTAACACCCACCAAAAAATTGCCCACAAACCAATTTCCTTTGAAAAACCCAATAAAGCCCATTACAACCCAATAGTTGTAGCCCACTAATCGCCTTTGTGGGGTTTCTTTTCAATTTTATGGGAGCCGAGGAGTTGGAATTCATATTTAGGAACTTTGATTGTCTGAAATCGAAGTATTTTTCAAACCTGGAGAGAAGTCAAAAAAAAAAAAAAAAAAAAAAACAGAGCCCACTTTCATCCATAACTCCTTAAGAAAACCTTGACAAGAAAAGACAACCCAGATCGTAGAGAAGCTTCGTGCCCCGAAATTAGTTGAGAAGTACGTAAACTGGCCCGGACATCCCAATTTGCTTATATTTGTATTCACTTATTATGCAAAGCGTTGGCTCGTGTACTTGGATTTGTACTTATGTTGTTGAATGTAGAGCGTGGTTGGTGCGCTAAGATTTCTTTAATATTTACTTAGCCCAGGGTAGATTAGATCCCTAGCTCCACCCTTAGCCGTCTTCCCCGCTGATGCACATATTGAGATATTGTTATATCGTATTTTATTTTTGAATATATAGACATAGTATAAGCTGAGATATTAATATCTCATGCTATATTTTTGTAGATACAAAAACTATTTTAGTTGAGCTATTGTTATCTCGTATTCTAATTCTCTGGGAATAAATGCATGCTCCATATCATGATGTCGCTGAAATGCAAAAGAATGGTCTGAGCATGTCCACCTTTCAATAGTTTGCCTTTGGGGTCAATTTGTGACTCAAAAAATTCCTTTGGCCACACTATTTCTTCTCCAAAAGTAAGCTAGTGGCATCTGGTTTCTCAAGGATAAGCCAGTGGCAATCCCGCGGCCGTTTTCCATGGTTAATTAGCGGTTCGGGGAGGAGAGATAAAGAGAACCGAGAGAGGGAAGACATCCGAGAAAGATAAAAACGGAATAAATCGGCGGCAGCCGGCAACTACCTCTATTCGTGACCATGACTCTACTTTGCGTTTCTGTACTTTGCGATTTGTAGTTCTGTAGTCTTTGCAATTTCTGGCTGTGTACTCTTCTTCATTTTCTGGGTAGTTCTTCACCGATCATGGCAACCGCCGCCCCCGCAGCTGGAGCTATCGCCTCCTACGTGTGGGTTCATCGATCATTGCTATACCGATCGAGACTATTTCGGATTTCTGTTGCAAAATCGCGTCGGAGATAAGATCGTCAGGAAAATCGCGTCGGTGAATATTATTTTTGGTGGGAGCCCAGGATTAGTCGCGCAACAGCCCATCAGGGGTATTTTTGGCACCGATGACCTTATGGACTTCTAACATGAAAGATTATTTAGGAAACGTGTATTTTTATGGATATTAAAAAATGTACCGTAGAATGTTTTTAAATTTTTTTTGTACCAAATTAAAAAGTTATACAAAAAAATGTATTTTGAAAGGGTTCAAAATTGCACGTATCCCATAGTAGCCACTTAAAATAGGACGGAGAGAATAATAATATTTAAATTGATAGCTAGATCAAACTATTGAACACGGAGCCCATAGCCAGTAAACTCGCTTACTACTTTTTTTTTTTTTTAAAGAGTAAGAAGTTCATTAATAATAAAACAACCTGTATAACAAATACAACTGAAGAAAGGCAATAAAACACAACCAAATCAAATGAAAGAAAATTCCAGCGATAAATTAATCTAGCGGTCAATTGTCGGAGAACCACTCGCTAACTACTTTGATGTATCTTAAATGACTCTTCATATTGTTATCTCGTCAAATGTATATTATTTACGATTTGTGAACTAACTAATTTTTTTTTAACACAAAGGATCCCTTAAAAGAGAGAGAAGTTCAAACATCCTTTAATTATACCAAAACTAAAACCGTACAACTGTCCAACGGACCGAAGACAACAGAAGAGGTTGGAGATCCTCTGTTGCGAAATTCCCATGTGCCTCTGTTGCAAGGGGATTTTGGCCGTTGGATCACACAAATTTTTAGAACATAAAAATAAAACTCACAATCCAACAGTCAAAAACCTGTTGCAACAGAGGCACATGGAAATTTTGCAACAGAGGATCTGGTTCCGGAAGAAGAATTCCAGAATTCTAGAAGCCAGACGCTTCCACACTTTCACCGGAGCACTATGTTCATTGGTGTTTGGAATATTCACTCCGATAAAACTTAAATAGGCGGAATTGCTTCTAGTATAATTACCAGAGATTAACTTCTAGCAGAGAATCGGATCGGTCTTTTGATTTCCAGTCATAGATGCTCTCTTGTTGGTTGTTGGTTGTCGTGTTTCAATTGCGCCGATCCTTCACTTTACAAACAAGCTGAAGTTGTGGTTGAAACTAATCATTCTTTCTGGAAGGGAGGGAGTGATTCAAGGTTCACAGCAATATCTATACATGGCTTGCCAATGGATCAACTACTGGACCAAAAGGATTGCATAGCTCACCATTTTTTCCCTCTGAACTCGGTAAAACGCCGAAAAGGATACAAATCCCCAGAGGTGCATCAACAGCAAGAAAAGAAACTAAATCCGCAGGAAAGATAAGAAACAAGTTGGGGATCAAAACATCTCTGCGAGCAGCCTTTGCAATCCAATTTGCTGATTCATTTGCCATTCTTGGGCAGTATTCAAACAGGAGGTATGCCTAAAATTGCATGGATTGGATATCTGATATCATTACGCACATTCCCGGGGGGATCATCTTTGCGGACACAGCTGTCTATTCATTTCTCTAAAATACAGGTTCTTTAGTTGTTGACTTACAGATCACACCCCAAAATATTCAGCATAAGAAAATTGTTTGCTTTCGAGTAACGTCTGCTGGACAAAAGCCAAAGTTGTGCACTCGCAGCCACATCATAACAAACATCCATACCGGAAAAGACCACAGTATCAACATCTCTTACTTCGTTTTCCCTGATTGTGAAAATGAAGAGGATACAAGTAGCAAACAGCTTTCAACAGAAGTTAACTGCATCCAAGACTCCAAACCTCCTCAATCAAAGCCTGGAATTCATCTGTAATAAGAGTTCTAATCTTCTTAAGCATCCGGTGTTCTAGGGTTGTTTCAACCCGACCAAAAGAAGAGGAAATAAAAAATGATAAGAGAAAGAGAGAAAGGAAGATTCGGAGCAAGACAAGTACAAAATTAAAGACACTAACCCTCGTAGTCAAGGGGGTGGATCTAAAACAGGAAATAAACCACCCAAACAAATCAATGTTACTTGCGATTACTTGCTTGGAATCAGGAAAAGGAAGCTCTCCACCTGCGCCTATGACATTTTGAAGAGAAAAATGAAAAAAAAAAAAAAAGTGATTACAAAGGGCAATGAACAAACTGGCAGGAAATTTTCAAAATGAGTCTTAACACTTAGCAAAGCTAGCATATAATGTCATCTACATATCAATACAGTCAACAAATAATGAGCCGAGTACCAGACAATGCACTCGCAACGTTTAGATTTATAAACCAGGCAAGAAAAGAAAAATCAACTCTTGAGATTGCAGAGAAAGCAAAGAACTTACAGTTCAAGCACCAGCATACCTCACAACGAAACACACTTCAAAGTTGATAATCTTATAAACAGTGGCCGTGTATGATTGAACGGACTTCATTAATACTGTCTGATTATGATTTAGAAGGAATTGCCTGCAGAATTCTCTAATTCCTGCGGTCAGCATTTGCTTTAAACATCAACAGAAACTGGTATCTAAACAAACTTTGCTGGGGTAGTAATACAAAGAGTTCGCATATTTGGTTGAATCACTTCACAACTTCAAGACAACAAAACTGTAGAAAGTAAGGTACTGATGATCCTGAATGGTCTTTCCTAACAGAGATCTACCATGACTTGGTGTTTCTGATGTTTATTAGTGTTTTGTACCGGTGAGTTGATGCTTTTGGATAGTTAACATTCACAAGCATAGACAACATTCCAGTTACATATTTCTTAGCTCAATCCCCCGGGAAGCATTGTTTGTGCTTCTGTGTGTTTGTGTCTATTTCGAAGCGTCTAAAAAAATTATTAGCATGTAACCTAACCCATAATTGAATTTAAAATGAAATTTATCTTACATAACATACAGATACAAATCTCCTACCCACTTCAGTGCTCCTTTTTTTTTGGTACACGCTACCAGCCAGTGTTGATCAAACAAGGAAGCTTCCCATGAAACAAACAAATGAATAGGAGCAGAATTTCATGACAAAAAATAAGGACAAATTGAAGGCTTAATTCATAAAAAATAAGAGCATAATTCAAAAACAGAACAAGTGTCCCATTAATCTGTAGAGAATGTCGATTGCCAAGAACTTGACATGCGTATGTACAGAGTTACAGACCCTGTTGGCTGCTCCACCTACCGACAGAGAAGTTCAACAAGTAGCCATAAGCCATTATACAGATCTATTACGATATGGCTTACTGGTTATCCATCTCTTCAGTTTCAAGGTTGATAGCATTCACCACTGCAATCAAGATCTCTGTAACACTTGATGATTACCAGAGGGAGCTGCTATTTGAAGTAGAAGAATTACAAAAACCAATAAAACAAGTTAACGGATTGGGTCTAAATACTAAACCACTAAAACAAGTTGCAATGCGCACGAAGACTACACAGTACACACACACACAGAGAGATGTGAATATGGTAGTTATCAAAAGTTAACTAGTTAAAGACTAGGATCAAAGCTGAAAATCTGCAGACTAGCTGATGCAAAATCCAGGAAAGCAAGGCTTGAATATCATGAACATCCGTGGCTCAAAACCATAAATAGAACATATTACACTAAGTACCAAAATCTGAAACTTTAATCCAGTTCCTCCAAATATAAGAAGGTAGGAGGCTACCTCCATGTCAAACCCAGTTAAGGAAAACGGGAAACAAGGAATTAAGTGCGGAACATGCAGGCACACAAGAAGTAGCTACTATTAGGTAACAAGTCATTTATTTTGAACCAACAATCACAGAGAAGCGATTAAACACAACCAGCTAATCCTCAAGCCGAGCTTATGGCAAATCACATATGCTTGTCCTAATTAAACCTTTCTTGCGGGAGATGAGTTTCACAAATGATTCAACACTAATGAGAGCCAACTTCAAATATGGGAATAAGATAGTTGCACCCTGACAAACAGCTAGATATACAATGAACCAAATAATGAGTAAAATGGGGCATAGAGCAAACAAGCTGCCCACTCACGATTTAACTTGGAAGTATAAAACGAAGGAAAACTACAACATAAAGGCAAATAGGCATAAATTTCAAGTTGAAAGGTAAATCCAACACAGTAAATATTACAATATCTTGTCTCAACAAAATGAATCCTCCAACAAGCACCCTACAAACATACACAAAAAAGAGGGAGGGGGGATTCGGGGGGAGGGGAAGAAGAAAGAAGAAACACGAGAAAAAAAAAATCCTTAAATCCTCAACCATCCGAAAAAGCTAAAAAAAATCCAGTAAAACTACTTAAGAACGCATATACGAAGACTTTCTACAATAGGATGGCAGCAAGGGAAATTATGAGGAGAAATCAGCCAGAGAAGAGGCTTACAGTAAAACGGGATGAGGACATGTCACCGTCACCAATCCTCTTCTCTAAAATTCCATTCCCTTCTCCACCTTACAGTAAAACGGGACGATTAGACAAGTCACTGTCACCAATGCTCTTCTCTAAGCTTCCATTCCCCTCTCCATCTTCCTTAGGTTGGTCCTCGTCAGCAACTTCTTCCATACCAACACCATCATTGCCGCGAATCCCCACTCCTTCACACTTGGATTGATTCTCATCAATCACTTCCTTCTGTGCAATCACAAACTCTTCCGTACAATTACTCTCATTGCCGCGAATACCCACACCTCCATCCTTAGACATATCCACATCAATCACTTCTTGCTTTGCATTTACACTCTCTTCCATACAAACATCCCTTGCGCACTCATTATTCTCTTGTCCCTCATTATTATGCTGCTCCTCCTTTGCATCAACTTCACCACCCTCCTCATTATTCTCTTCCACCACCTCATCATTATTCCCCTCACTTTCATTATCAGAAACATTCTCCACAGACTCATTGTTAACTCCATCATCCACTCTTCCCTTCTGCCTCTCAAGGTACTGCAACCTCCTCCTCAAGTCAACAAAATCCCTCTCCATCAAGAAAAGCCTCTCCTTCAAAATCAAATTCTCTTCTTCCAACTGAGCTATATGACTATCTTGATCATCCACCCTATTCTCCAAAACATTATTATGATCCACACCATAATTCGGATAAATCATCTCGAACCGACTCAGATCGTGATCCAACCTCCTCTCCACCTCAACATGCTCTTCCACATCGCTCTCGCTCGAACTCCCCTCCTCTTCATCATCCTCGTCCTGTCCATCCCCCTCGTTCCTCAGCCTAATTAACCCCTTCATTGATCCATACCCATCAACCCCCCACTCCTCCTTCGCCATATCACCCAAAACCTCCCTGGATGGTGAAAAAATCGGTGTTGGAAGTACAGCGGGGGTAACAGGACAAGGCGAAACAAGAGAGGCGATCCCACCCGATTTCTTAGCTCTAATTATAAACGAAGATGTATTGCGAGGAGCATAAGGAGCAAATCTGTTATTAGTACCACTACCACTATATTTTTTTTTAGGGTAAAACTTCCTTGCCCTAAGTCTATTCTGATGCTGCAGGTCGTTTAGGGTAGGAGGCTTATACCCACCACCACCACCAACTACCCCAGAACCGCTACCACTACCGGACATTATAACCGGCTTTTCCTTCCTTCTCTTATCATTATTTGCCTTCTTTCCTTTCCAATTACGAGGTTTCGAACCGATAAAACCTTGCTGCTGCTTCATCAGGTTAGGATTACGGTTAGGGTTAGGATTAGGGTTAGGGAAATTCATCATCTCAATCGAGGTTTGATGTGGCGGCCACATCCTATTATAGCTCCGCTGCTGCGATTGGTTGATCATAAACTGCTGAGACTGATTCATGATCTGTGGATTTGGCTGGGTTTGACTCAGAATCTGTACCTGTGGAGGAGGCTGATTATTCATAATCAATTGGGGATGATGAGGATTCATTACCTGTGGAGGAGGCTGATTATTCATAATCATCTGTGACTGATCGTTCATTTTTTGCAAATGACAAAATCAGATCCTAACAAAACCAAATAAAACCCTAGCAACCAGACCACAAAGATAGATCCTAATTACAACCGTTAATAGTTGGATTCGAATTCGCAAAAAATAGTAATCAGAAATCTTCTAAAACGGCCAGATCAGAAAAACCCTAGAAATCACGAGAAATTAGAACAATTCGGGGAAAAGGATTCTGCTTATAACGACTCAGATTTGGGAAAAGCGCAATCTTCTCTCTCTCTAGAAATTTCGATTACTTCTGGAGAAGATAACCTGGTGGTGGGTTTGAGTTCAGGCTTTCGAAAGTATGCGTCGCTTGTGGCGATAGTTGACGACAGCATATGCAGAGGCTATTTATAGGCGGCAAGGATGGGGTGGACGGTGGGATCTAAAAGTTGAATATGGACGGCAGAGAATGAGCGTACGTGTTGGATACAGCGTAAATCAGAAAAGAGCAACTTCAAGCAATGTTTGAAATCCGGAAATCGACTTAGCGCTGAGTTGGTTTTCGGATTCGGATTCACTTGTAAAATCATTAATTTCACTTTGAGTAATACTAGGGAAAGCCATCATTCGGACACAATTTCTAACATATTCAACGTAATAAATATGTATGATAAATATGTATGGAACTCACGTATATGTGAGGGACAATTAACATTTTCTGTTGGTTTAGTGGTTCAAAATTGAATATTGTCTTGTATAGAGATGGCCCGTGGTGGGTCGAGCTGGGGCTGGTTTTGCAATACCCGACTTCATCCAGGATCCCGATGAGAGCATCACCTTTTAAAAAAATATGAGAAAAAGTTGTTGTAACCTTTAAAGCAAAATAAAAGCAAATATTTATATGCTATAGGTGGTATTTTGGAGTACTGCAAAAATATATATTTTTCAATATAATTATAAAAATATTACAATGCAAATATAATGTTTTAGTATAATCAATGGTGTAACGCTCCGAATTTTGAAAACATTATTATTATTACATTAATAATAAAAGTCTGAATAAATAATAAAAGTCTTAAATAAAAATCCTGATTATTACACTTATTACAACCGGGTCAGATCTACGGCTTTTCTCAGACCTCTACCGGGTCTGTCCCCAAGTCAACAGCTTCACCATACTGCTCCAGGTTGTAGTATCCCTTCTGGTCATTCTGGTAATCTGGCATAATATGTCTAAGTTGACCAGCAACATCATAGTACTATGCCAGGGTTACACAAAATAACACCGTGAGTGATACGCCAAGTAAATTACCCTACCCAAACCCTAGACTAGCAATTCTAGAACAATATAAACAGGTGGCAGTAAAACATTTCATGCTCAGAAAACAATGATTTTATGCGTGGCGGTAAAACAGTGTAAATGCAATCAGAGTGTGTGTGCAGTAGTGTCTATTTTCACAGATCGACAGTGGCCATGCAAATAGATAAAAAACAACAGTATCAAATCAGTGTCTCGTATCATTTTCTCAAAACGGTATTCTTCTTCAAATTTCAAGTTCAAGTCAATCGATATCATCTCACATTGCTCCAAAGTTATTGGGCCCATTTCCGTCTTGTTTCAACTGACGAGTCCCAACCTTTCTACTCGAGGTCCCGACCGTCTTACATCACTGAACTTAACCAGTTTGTTTGTAAGGTCGGTCCACCCCGCGACTCACACGACATAGTCTCGGGCGTCTTATGTCACTGAACTTAACCAGTCTGTTTATGAGGTCCGTCCACTAGTCGTCATTGCATCGGTCTAGTCCCGGCTGTCTCATATCACTAAACTTAACCAGTCTGTTTATGAGGTCCATCCACTTGTCGTCATCACATTCTTTTTCATTCTCCTCTCTTATTATCGTTTTGAAAATCATTTCTCGAAAACCGTGTCGTGTAGTGATCATATCATTTCGTGCTCGTGCAATATATTTTTCAAAAACTCCTTTCATGCAAAACCTCATGCATTTCTCAAAAATCATGTAGTGTCAGTGTCATATCAATTCGTGCTCGTGCAGCATGTCTTTTCAAAACTCTTTTCGTGAAAAATTCCTTTCTCGAAAAACGTGTCGCTTTAAATCAAAACTATTTTTGGGCGACTACTCTTGACAACGAGATAACCAGGAAAGTCCCAGGACGGGGGGTCGGAATATCCAGTTAATAGCACCCATCCCTTTCTTAGGCAGCGCGAAACTAACCTTTTTGACAGACTTTCAAGGTGTTAGCCTTGGGCTATCTCATCATCTCTAGTAAGTCAAAATATTTTGATAAAATCTTTTTGAAAAATCTCATGTTGTTGAAAATATATTTTTCGTTTCAAAAATTCGTCGGGCATTATAACGGTGTATTTTCAAAAGTCTGTTTTCATGCATACAGGGTAACGACTACCTTTCTTTCAAAAATCTTTCGGGCATTATGACTACGTGATTTTGAGAAATCATTTCCAATGCGGGCATTATAACGACTACGTGCGTTTGAAAATAAATTTTTCCTAAGCCACCATTTTACTTTTTAGAAAACTAGTAAACTTTCTTTCAAACCAACTTGGAAACATCTATAGGAAAATTATTTTGACTACGAGAAGATCAATACGACTACGTGAAATTATTTTCTAGCCTAGAAAAACTAGAGTAGAGTTGAAGTATGGCAATCCGAAATTAGTCGGGGCCGATCCTAGCTAGGTTGAACTTTCCGGCAACTACGAACACCTTCCGAACTTCTTTTCTACCAACATCCTACTAAACTTTGGATTGCAGGGCGGAGATGGGTGGCGGCTATGGGTGGTTTTTGGTTGAGTTTAAAAGAACAAGAACAAGAACACAAGAACTCTTTCTAAGCTACTACAAAAGGGGATCCGGGGGGCCTGTGGTGACCAAGTCACCACAGCCTGTGTAGTGAGGCCAAAACTACTTTGAAAAAAAAAAAAGAAAAAGAAAAAAAGAAAGTGAAACACATCTGAAACCCCCTTTCTCCCCAATTTCCAGCGATCTGGTTCTCCTTCTAGGGCATAACGAAGAAGAGAGACGAGAGAAGAGAGAATGGCCTCCACAGCCGCAACAGCTGCTGGACCACCGTCGGCGCCCCTATCCGGCGATCCATTGCCGACAGATTCTCTTCCATTGCCGCCGGATTTTCCCCTCTCCATGGCTTCATCTCCACCCAACTCCACCACTGCTTCCACACCACCGTCGGCGCCCCCATCCGGTG
>JAXBDA010006894.1:0-19261 GCA_036023075.1 Gaultheria prostrata
TTGTTTGATAGATCTTATTGAGAACTTTAATATGGTGCAAAAAAAAATTGAAAATTATTTTGGCAAATACATTATTTTTTAGTTTGAAAATTGCACGTAGTTTCGTAGGGGGCAAACATTTTGGAACTGAGGGAGTAACATTTTTTTTTAAAACGATTTATATGGGACACGGGTACCGAAATTAGATTTGTCGTTTATTGTCAATATAGCGGTGTGAGATGACTTTTGGGACTAATCTTTGAGTCATTGAGAGATCTCACAGAGAAAAATATTTATTCATTTATGTTGAAAATCGAGGGCATGACACCTACACCTGGTTGGGCTCGAACTCCCCAACATCGATTAATTCGAACTGAGTTAAGAGCAGAACAGTCAACTATCCTTCCAGTTATGGCCAAGACTACAGAACAGTAAGAGAAAACCGAGGTTCAAATTCTCAAAGAAGCCTTGGAAGATCAGCGAGCCACCAAATGGCTCAAATGATGATCATGATTCAAGACGTAACATCCCGTCTGTCCGGGGAATCATCAAACAATTCTGGGATGGAAGCTATGATTGCTAAGGTAGCCAAACTGGAGGAATCAATCCAGAAACAAGAAAAGATTGCGGCTACAGGCATTGACATGGAGAAACTATGCCTATTTCCCAATGCCAAGCTACCTGACAAATTCAAGCCAATTGACTGGGACAAGTTTGATGGAAGTGGCGATCCTAAAGCACACTTGCAAACATACGTGGGTACCTTATCTATGTATGATGTGGAGAAAAATGTCATGGCTCAGATGTTCCAGCAAACCCTAACGGGGCCCGCACTCCGTTGGTTTCTGAACTTAGACAATTCGAAGAAGAAGACTTGGGAAGATATTGGGGCAGCCTTTATGGCTCAGTACAACTACAACATCCAGCTGGAGATGACCATCAGAGCTCCATTATATGACTTCACCTTGGCCTTTCTCAACCTGGGGCATCGACATCATCGGCAAGATCACCCCGGCTGCTTCAAACGGGAACAAGTTCATTCTGGTCACTATCGACTATTTCACCAAGTGGGTTGAGGCTGCCTCATACACAACCCTTACAGCGATTCAGGTTGCTCATTTCATCAAGCAAAACATCATCTACCGGTATGGCGTGCCTCACGCATTCGTGTCTGACTCACTTCAAGGGTAGAGCTGCGGAAGTTCTCGAAGATTTTGGGATTCAAGTCCACAAGTCGACCGTCTACCGACCGCAAACCAACGGAGCTGTGGAAGCTGCCAACAAAACTATCAAGTCAATACTGGAGAGAACTATCCAGTCCTCAAAGAATTGGCACGAGCAACTGACGTTAGCACTTTGGGGATACCGGGCATCTATCCGTACTCCGACAGGGACAACACCCTATTCTTTGGTTTACGGTATGGAAGCCGTTCTCCCTATTGAGCTTGAAGTACCTTCTTTACGAGTCTTAATAGAGTCAGACATCGAAGAAGCTGATTGGCAAAGTGCAAGGTTCAAAGAACTCATGTTGTTTGACGAGAGAAGGCTCAAAGCCTTATATCACATTCAAGGGTATCAGCGCCGAATCGCATGCGCTTTCAACAAAAAAGTCAAGTCCAGGAATCTGCAGGAAGGAGACATGGTTCTAAAGGAAATCCGGGCTCCAGTTTTCGATCCACGCGGGAAGTTTCGCCCAAAATGGGCAGGGCCGTACATCATCAAGAAAATTCTGTCTGGAAGCGCAACTCAGCTCATCGATCTTGACGATAACGAATTCTCTACATTGGTCAACATGGATCAACTCAAGAGATACTACCCCTGAGAGAAGCTCGCTAGACTGAAAACTGCAAGGGAGAGCAGTACCAGGCAAAAATTAGAGCAAGTCTGCAAGGTCGAAAACCCACATTGGGCGGCTTAGGCAAAATTCAAGACAAAAAATCGATTGAAAGCTCGCTAGGCCGAAAACCTGAAAGGGCGGTACTAGGCAAACGTCAGAGCGCAAAAGGAGAGTGAAAATATTCGAGCGAACCCTAGCCAACAATTTTAGGCATGAACTACGTCATGACCTGATTCCTTCTTAAGGATACGTAGGCATCCTCACATTGAGGATCGGTCGCAATCTTTGAAACATCTCCTGAGTTGATTCACAACCGTCACCCGCGCTTACAATCACAATCAATGAGAATCAAAACACAGAAAATTTTCATAATTCACTTTTATTCAAACTAATTTCTTTGATTACATGGCTAAGCATGAATCTTTCACACAACAAAACAACAAAAAGCAAGGCTTCGACCCACATGCAACATGTCATGGGTCAGCAATTTATTTCGGGTACATTAAGGCTAAAGCAAAAGTCAAATTTGATTCCCATTCTCTCTTGTTGCAATCCCTTGTGTCAACCATCTTTTGTAACGCCCCGGAAGCACAATGCTTGAATACTGATCTCTGGAAATAGTTGCACGCTCTCTCCATGTACGCTGATAAGCCTGGACTGTTGCATGATTGAAGTTGGGCACGACGAAGTCTTCAGGATAAACAGGTGGTATCGCTTGACTAACACCGAGCTGTCGGAGAATGCGGTAAGGGATGTAAAAGGTTTAGCAGGTCAGACCTGCCAGCACTACTCGATGACGTCCCATGTTGCTCATTGTCATGGTGGGACAAGTCAGCCAATTCAAGCGCTAAGAAATTGTGTCCTCTTTCAGCTGGGAAAACACTTGAACCCAACCGGGAACACTCCGGTGAAACTCCTGGTACTCCCTTTGAACAAAACCTTGTGTCTCATGAACCCTGTTTCGCGGCACTACCTCCAGGAGAGTAGCCTTCTCACACAGCCAAATCTACATGAGAGAAAAAACAAGTAAGAAACCATAGAAAGCCTAAACCCGAGCGTTGTGGTAAAAAGAGAACAAATGCTAAACCAGAAAAAAAAGAGCTAAGTGAGAAACCTACATGTAGGAGCAAAGCACTCCCTTCAAAAATATTGGTCCGCCCAGCATGGACTCCATCTAAGCCCATCAAAGTTTCAGCCAAAACCATCGGAGCTACATCTTTACGCCCCTCAATCTGCCAGGCCATTCCCACCAATGCCGCACTGGCCTGATGGTCTTAGCGAACAAACAAGAATGCCGCCAGAATCACGAGACACAGTGCAAAGCCTTCAGGACGAAACTGGTTGATCAAGCGCGAGACATTCAACACGCCTCCCTGGATCATAGACTTTGTCGCACTTTTGCTCAAACCCAGCTTTGAGGACAGCACATCAGCATAACTCACTCCCTGAAGAGGAATGACAGGCATCTCCAGGTCGAAAACCTCCAAGGTACGCGTGGACCTCTTCCACCGTGGGGCATAACTCTTGAAGGCCGAAACAGATAACATGCACTTCCGGATCCCCGAAACGGACAGCAGCATGAAGCAACTCAGGACGTATGGTTACATACCGAATATAACGCATTTATGCCAACCTTTGGACACGGAAGTTCAGCTAGCCCAGGCCATCAAGGTCGTCAAGCCAGGGGCGGACCAAAGCTGAGATACTGACAGCCATTGAGAGAATGTGGAAGAAGGTATGGAAGATAATTTTGGGTTGAATATGCCATGGAAGCAAGGCTACTTATAGCCATTCTAGCAAGAAAAATTCAAAAATCTCAAAAAACGCGCGCCTCGGGAAACGTGCCGCATCGGGAAATGCAAAGGTCAAGTAAAATTTGTGAACTTCCTCAAAATAGGTTGGGTTTAGCCTTTCAAGGCTCTTGGACGTGCAAATATACCTTGGGATAGGCCAGACTGCAAGCAAACAGTGTCAGAAGTGGGGCTACCAAACAGCAGTACCGTACGGCATCAATAGGTACACCGTGCGGCATCTGTTTCAACACCGCACGGTGTTAGTAGCTATTTCTTGGCCAAAATTCCAACTTTGGCCCTCCATGACCCATTCCATGCTACTTTTGGCCACTTTTCTTGTATGTACAACTCCAAATAAGCATCCAAGACTTAATGAAGAAATTGTTTGGCATTTTCAAGAACGTCTCGATAGACGGATACGCCGAAAACCCCGGATACGGAGATTCGGGCGAGATTTTGTGACTTTTTCTACAAATTCTCGGGATATTCACTTCAAGCAAGGGCGTATCGTGCGATTTCAAGCTCGAGAAAGATATGTCAAGCATATTTCATGGATTCGTCAAGTTTCTGTTCATTTGGAAGGCCCGGGTCCGCCGAAAACCGAGTTCTGGCATACCGGATTGCAACTTTCCAAGATTTGCTCAAATTCACGGGCTTGCAAGCATTATGGCATACTTTCGGGATTTGCGTGATTAACCAAGCCGAATTATCCAGCTTTGGGGCGTTTTACACTCTAAATTCCTTTCATTCTTTTTCCAATTTCCTATAAAAAGCCAAAAATGTCCAAATCTATCGAGTCAGTTCACGTGTCTCTCCCAGTTTCAAATTCTTATACATGCATTTCCCACAGTGTCTCACACATTTTCAGTGCTAGATTTGATTTTTTAGATTCAAGTCTTTGTTAATGTAAGTCATTTTTCATAACGAAAATGCAAATTTCTATAAAACCATGTGCAAGCATCCATACCATAAGTAATAAAATGTGCATCTATCTAGGGGCAAAACAGGCCCACCATCAGCAAACCTACCACGGCACGCAGGCCGCATCCATGAAAATAAAATGAAAACGGGCAAACAGGCGCCCAAATCAAAAGCAGGCACGCAGGCCTGACCTACCTACTCAAGAACGGGCCCTCTTCTGCACCCGTGGTCTGAACTCCTCAGACTCAGCAGAATCTGTGTCCTCCTCCTCACTGCTATCCGTCTCTCCCTGCCTGAAAGTCCACCGTGACGGTGGAGCTGGACCTCCTGGTGCACTCCCTCCCAGTCTCTCAGCTGAAGACTGGCGGTCTCGAAGCCCTCTGTCAGACGGAAGAGCTACAGGGCCACCTCCAGCACGTCTTGCCCTCATGTGCTCTGACCTCGGAGGTGGAGACGTACTCTGCACAAACAAAGCAAATTTCATCAGTATACAAGGCTGATATACAAGTCTGCAAGCACAAAAAGCACAATGAACAAGGCAAGAGGATTACCTGAGAAGTCTCTCTGCCTGGAGAAGGGCTACGACCAGCTCTACGTCCAACTCCCCTACTGGCTCCTCCAGCTCCTCTCGCAACCCTGCCTGCGCCACCAGCTCTGGCTCCACCACCTCTGTCAGCCCCCCGGGCACCTCGGCCTCTATCGCCACCTCCAGCTCTAGCTCCACCGCCTCTCTCAGCACCACCACCACCGCGGGCTCCACCTCTGGCTCCCCGAGCTCCTCCACCACCTCAGGCACCTCTACTCCTGCCAGGTCCACTCTCTTGGATCACCACTCCCAGCTCAGCTCGGGGACGCACCACAGGAATGTCGCCTATCATCAGCTGGCGCACTAAAGCCTCGAGATCCAGGATCAGCTGATAAGACTCTGACGCCTAGCTAGCAGGGATCTGCAAAACAAGGAAAAAAGCGTTATACAGGTATCCCAAATAATGCTTAAAGAGAAAGCAAACTAAAATGTATTTTCTATCTTTTACAGGTTACCTGAACAGAAGTAAGGTCAAGCGGAGGTGCAACTGAAGGGATATCCACCACTTCCATTATCCCGTCGGCTGTCTGGACCTCTATCTCTCTCCTCAACACTGGTAAGGAAGTCTCTGTGGCTACTATAAGCGTCTCCACGTCCAGGAAGCTAGCCAAGTCCCCAGTCAGAAAGGCCTCCCAGTCCGAGGAATTGCTGAAGGGAAGCTCAGTATCCAGCACAGTGTACCTCTCTATCTCTGCCCGCGTGTACTCGTCAGTCCGCTGTACACCAGGGGGAATACGCCCCGGTATCCTGAAGTGCTCCAACCTAAGGGACTGACGAGGCACCCTCTCTCCCAGGTACCACTGCCAACCGTACGGGGACTCCAGCAGCACCTGTCCCCGTGTCACCTCCCTGCTCCTTTGCAAGTACTCATCCGGGACATCATCCCAGACATGCCACCTCACCTGCCAGGAATTTCAAGTTCATCAGGAAAAGTTGAATACAGAACAGAAAGCTCAAATTTGAAAGCAAGTGCAAAGCCATACCGTACTCCCGTCAGTCTGGTCCAAGAAGCGGCGGAAGTCGTTTATCATTCCCACATGTATGCCAGTGCCCCGGTGCCCTCGGCCCCACCTCGCCGCTCGAGGGATCACCACCTCATTTTCATGTCTGTTGGCTGGCGAATACATCCCCAACACCTCATAAGCCCACACCTGCATGGTTAAAGGCGTCATCAGCAAACAGAAGCAACAATATCTCAAAGTACTGGAAAGCAAAAGAAAGCATGTAAAATCTTACCTCAAGCACCCTCTAGAAGTCGCCGAGGCTCGTCCCCTCGCCGCGGCTAACAGAACCCAAGAAGCAGTAAAGGGTACACAGAGCAGCACCTCCAAAGTCCAAACTAGACATCCTGCTCAAGTCTGCCAGTGCCGGGAGCCAACCCAGGTGAACCCCACTCCGCCTGTTCAGAAACAGGGACACACCAAACAAGTACAGCAAGTAAGCTCTAGCCATTTGAGCCGCCTCTGTCGGCGACTCTGGCTTGTGATCCCATATGGCCGGCAAGTGGTCAAACCGCACCATGGGCTCTCCCTCTCCAACCTCTCTCCCCAGAAAGTACCTGATAGCTGCTCTGTCCCTGTACAGCCCCGAGTCAAACGGTATCGGCTCCCCGCCTACTCTCAGACCAGTGATCGCCGAAAAGTCCAATGGCATCAGTGTCATCTCAACAAACCTCAAGTGAAACGTGTTGGTGGTGTCCCACCCACGCTCAACCAAAGCTCTCAGCAACCTATCCGCCCCCGTCGGCACCAAAAGCCGAATAAACTCCATGAAGCATGTGCCCTCCACTATCTCTCTCACTGCCCCTGACAAACTCTCGAAGCGCTCAAGAGAATCTGACGAACCCCCGAAGTATTTTAATGACTTTCAGAGTCCCCGAAATTATTTTTAACGGTTTTCGAACCCCCGAATTATTTTAACCACTTTCAGAGTCCCCGAAATTATTTTTAACGGCTTTCAGAGTCCCCAAAATTATTTACAACGGCTTTCAGAGTCCCCGAAATTATTTTTAACGGCTTTCAGAGCCCCCTGAATTATTTTAACGGCTTTCAGAGCCCCCTGAATTATTTTTAACGGTTTTCGAAACCCCAAATTATTTTAACAGCTTTTCAGAGCCCCCTGAATTATTTTTAACGACTTTCAGAGTCCCCGAAATTATTTTTAACGGCTTTCAGAGCCCCCGAAATTATTTTTCAGGATTTTCGAGTCCCTGAAATTATTTTTAACGGTTTTCAAACCCCCGAAATTATTTTTAACGTCTTTCAGAGCCCCCTGAAATATTTTAACGGCTTTCAGAGTCCCCGAAATTATTTTTAACGGTTTTCGAACCCCCTGAAATTATTTTTAACAGTTTTCAGAGTCCCCAAAATTATTTTTAACAGTTTTCGAACTCCCGAATTATTTTAACGACTTCCAGAGCACCCTGAATTATTTTTAACAGTTTTCGAACCCCCGAAATTATTTTTTAACGGTTTCGAACCCCCAAAATTATTTTTTATAGCTTTCAGAGCCTCTGAGTTATTTTTAACGGCTTTCTAAGCCTCTGAAATATTTTCCCTCACTTTGCAAACATCATTCGTTTTTCCCTCATTGAAAAATGAGGTGTCAACTTTCATAACAGCCCCGCCGAACTACGATTGGTTTGATCCTCCCGAACGAGGTACGTAGGAATGCCTGAGCTCGACCAAGTTCCATGTCTTAATGTTTTCTCGCAAGATTAATCGAATTGGGATGTCCGAATCTTCAAACACGACTTACGCCAACCTAATGGTGACTAAGCCGCGTTGAAGAACCCCAATTTTGATAACTTGCGCATCCCCGATGATGAAAGAGCACGGAATATACCTTTGAGCGGTCCCTTGGGTCAAACAAACCAAAAGAACCAAAATCCCAAAATCACCTGAACCGTACAACTTTCTTCTTTGAAACGTACGGCCTAAAATTCTATTGACACCGTACGGCCTCCATAATTACACCATGCGGCACCACCTTGCACACCGCATGGTACCTTTGTCCCATCACCGTGATTTCTGGGTTGCCCAGCAGCTCAGTTTCATTCGCGTAACACGGAAAAAACCCATCATTCTAGCGTACGAATCTCAACTTTGGGAGAGAGGTACAGCATCCCCATGCCTATATATACCCACCTTTGCTGAACAATTTCGGCCAGCTACAGACTCACCCACGAATCGACTGAAAAAAAATCATCTCACTCACTGAAACCAGTTGCCATAGCCAGCCAATTCTCCAAATCGTCATTACGCTTCTCAAAATCACTCAAAAAAACGTACCTGAGGTCTACCAGGTGTTGCAAACCGAAAGTTCATTCCCACTCCGAAGGTATACTAAGTATTTTGATCGATCTCCACGCTTCTGAGGGGAGGTTTTCCAGGTTTAGGGTGGTTCCATACCTCCCCTAAGCCTAGCAAAACCAAGTTCTTTCAACGAACTTTGCAGCCCGTGGGTTGTTCTCGTCTCTGAAAGTAATGCCGTGAACATTTCCCGATATGTTCCACGACGTTAACTTTGGTAAGAGATACATGATAAATCTTTCAAAAGGATTTCTAAATGAAAAATGCAATTTTCTACAGTAGCAAAGCACTCTTTTCCTCCCCCGATCAGAAAATAAATTTTGAAAAACGTTTACACAGTGACACCGTGCGGTGTCAGCTTTCAAACCGTGCGGTGCCGTCTGGCATGCCGTACGGCATCAGGGGAGAAATCGAATTTTGATGCTCTGTTTTTGTGATTGTGAGGCTTTGTTTTCTAAACAGCTTACAGTCGGGTTTATTACAGTAACCCCATTTAACTTTTAATTCTTGCAATGACATCCTTCTTCATTATTGTTTCTTGTTAATTTGTTCCATAAGTGATTTATTATCGTTATTTGTATCTTTAATATGTCATTCTCCTTCTATTTTATTTATTTGTAAACTGTTTATGTGAAATAAAGTTTTTAATAAAATCTTTTCATAAAAATCCCACAAATATTTAGTAAAGACCGGAAAATTCCGGGCACGCAAGGGGCATTTTTCAAAGAAAACCTTCCCGCGGGTAACCTGGCTCGCGAACCCAAATCTCTATTTTTCGCAGACCAAACCCTTTTTCAGCGGCACAAGAGTCATATTTATTTTTCTAAACGGTTCCTCGGGTACCTAACATTTTCCAAAAATTAAACCCCGGGTGGCGACTCTAAAATTTTCTTTTTTCCCTAAGTTCGCCTCTTTTTCAAAATAAACCAGCGCGTGGGCCCCGACCTTCCACATTATTCTTGCCATCCATTTTCAAATAAACCATCTTATGAAATTAGGTAGAACATATATATTTCCGGTTCACTTATTAGACCAACCTCTTAAATTAAGTGAAATTAGGCAAAGTTGAACGTTTTAAGGCCAAAGTTTGAAATTAGGGCATCATTTATTTTTTAGGGCAAACTCTGAACTAACCTATAAAAAAGTTAAAACAAACAATTAACAATCTCACAAATTTGGCCAACAATCTCACAAATTTGGGCAAAGTTGAACACTGACCCAAATTAGGGAAACATTCAACACTAAAAAAAATTAGGGCAAACTATCACAAAACTTAATTCCAAACAATCTCATAAATTAGGGCAAACTATGTCACAAATTAGGACAAACTCTTGTCATTAATTAGGTCAAACAATGTCAGAAATTAGGGAAAACTTCAACCAATTTGTGATATATCAGTTGAAATCCATAAATTAGGGCAAAATCAGCTCAATTAAAACCAAAGAATTAAGGCAAAGCCAAATCGATCCAAGCTTGGTAATTGAAAAAACCATTTCGATATAAACCCGAAATTAAGGCATAAACAAATCGGTTGAAACTGAGAAATTAGGGCAAATTCTTGTCAGAAATTACGGCAAGCTGTCAACAATCTTAGAACTTAATGCAAACTATGAATCAATTCGAAAGTAAGGTCCATCGAAACCCATAAATTAGAGCAAAACCAGATCCCAAAATTAGGGCAAAAAATCAATTTGAAAACCACAAAATCGTGTGTTTTAAATGCGAAATGAGGCCAGATCGAACGACAAAGATGAACAATGGACTACTTTCAATACCTGAGTGAATGGTTGAAGACGAGGTCGAGATGAGCAACGATGGAGTCACACGAAGACGGTGACTTCTTCTCTCTTCTCTTTCCTCTGTTTCGAAACCCCCACAGATCTGGTCATACGCGTACGAATTCCACCAAATCTCTCTTGTTGTTAATAGTATTGTTAATCGACAAGTACAAATTTCACCCGGATTTGTTGTTAATCGACCAGGTGAAGCTGGATTTCGACTCCAAATAGTGGAAATAGTCAGGGAACAAAATGGCATGCCAAACGCCTGACTAGAGTGGGCCCGAGATTGCAAATCCCCCTCTTTTCCAAATTCGGGTGCCAAACAAGGCCTAAGTGTAGACATTTAACCTTCTGAGCCATTTGATTAATGCTAGAGAGATTTTGGGTTCTTTTCATTTATGGCAGAGATGCTCAATCTACTTTATTTTTACCTTGTTCGATTTTTTTTTTCTGTCGTTTTTTTCTTAGATTGATAAGTTATCACCCAATAACTCAGTAAACCTTAGTTCGGTAGTTGGGCCTCAAATTAGAAAATGGGCCTAATTGGTTTTAGAACTTAATGGGCCCCTAACATTGTTGGTGCAATTTATTGGGCTTTTTTTTCCCTAACCTTTACACTATACTACCAAGGGCCCCCCTAAATATGGGCGGGTTTTTTTTGAGGCCCTCGACATTGGCTTACTGGGCCTTGTGCCGAGGGTCGGGGCTGCCGGTCTGGTCTCCCAAGGTTCAATGGCTGATCATGGTGGGTTAAGAAATCTCTTGTTTTCGAGTTGCGTTTTTGGGCCTCCAAGTAGTTTCTATGCTCGCCGCGATCACGTGGTCGATCGGCCCCATCGGTATTTGCTTGTTGTTAATCGTATTTAAATCTAGACGACCTATAAGAAGTCTCACTCTCCTTCCTCCTCGACTCACACTATAACAAACTTTTATTCAGTTTGCTTGAGTATTTGATCTTCTTGCGCCTTGTAGTGTGAGTAAGAAAGCTTCAAGCTCAGGTCGAGATGATTGAGTGAGCTTCCTTAGTTTGGTGTTTTGTTATTTATCCCTCGCTTTTCTCCTTCCTCCTCGGCCCATCAAAACGACGTCGTTTTACTTCCCCAAATCTCCCATAATCGTTAACCTCAATCTCTCCCAAATTGACGATAGGTGTGGCCGTTTGGGGCATTAGCTCTCCCCCAAACTCAGATCATCTCCCCCAAATCCCACCGGCGACCATGGAAACTCAGCCAACAACTGATTTGTGCAACGGAGGCGAACTAATTTGGGAGTTTGGGGTCTGAATCGTGCTTGGGAGTTTGGAGGTCTGACTAAACTGATTTAGGCAGCGGCGGCGATGGGGTTTCGAGACCGGCGACCATGGAAACGTAGCCAACAGCCGATTTGGGCAATCCAGGAGGGTCAATTACAATTTACAAAACTATGGGGGAATCTTCGCCTGAATGGCCTCTTTGGACCGTCCTGGGTGTTGAAGGTAGGGGGGAGCTGTTGTGGCCTCACCGTGATCCTAGCCTTTGACCGGAGCAAATAACCTGCACACTGAACAACCGTGTTAGTGCCTAGCTCGGACGGTGGTTGTCCGGGATGGCACTCCAACGGCTTAGTAAGTGACCAGAGAAGACGATGTGCGTGATAAATGTAGAGAGAGAAAGTGAGTTAAGGGAGTATTCAACGAAGAGAGAGAGTCCGCCTTTAATACGGTAGGTGAGTAGGGTATTTATAGGCACCGTGGGGCGTATCTCCCACGCCCCTCGGGTAAGTCACGTGCGCTACCCACTCCTGACACTTCAATCCCATCACGTATGGCCCTGCAACAAGCATTTAGACCTCGGCTGCCTTCGAGCACTGGGATTTGGCTCACGTCACATCTGTCACTCACTGAGCCAACCCGTGTGGGAGAAGCCACCGGGCACCCACGTGACGCTGCAGGCGTAGCCCTCTGACTAGTAGGTGGGTGTCATAAATGCTCGTTGCAGGCTGTCGGGCACGCTCGGAGCCGAGCCCCAGTGCACTCCGTCCTGCGCTCATATGATCGAGGTTGTTACCGCCCGACCCCAACGCCCTCGGCATTCCCTCGGCGAGGCTGTCAGGTGTTCCCCTTAGCACTACCCTCTACCGGGGGCGGGCTGGGTGTCGTTCCACACCCAACTGCGCCATGGCATCATGCATCCGAGCGCTCACAGGGGACCCGGTCTCGGCCGTGCGTTACGACGCCGGCTATCGTCGGTCAGGGTTAACAGGGGTGAACCTCGCAGTGGGTAGGGGGCCAGATGGACCATGGTGAGCCCGACCGCTACAATAGCCCCTCAACCCTCTTGGCGTGCGGTCGGCATCCGAGGGGGTTGATCTCTCCGAGCAGCGGGGTTCCGCGGCCTATCGCCCTGATCAACACTTGTCCGAGCGTAGAAAGAAGCTCCCCGAGCCACAGCCCATAAGGCTCGGGGCGTTGCGTGTTGGGCTGAGATACTAAACGTCACATGATGTGACACTGCCTCGGAGCTTGCTCTCGATGTGACGGTGTGAAACAGCTGGCAGCCCGGGCCCTGCCACACCACGTGGTCTTATGCCACGTGTCACCATGCCATTCGCCCGAACATTACCGCCTCGATTTCCCGCCGAAATGGTTTCGAACGTGGGATAGGTGTCACGTTCTGAGTGGCTCGGGAGTACCGTCGCTTCGACTCCCGAGCAGCTGCCATCATGTCTCTGACTTTGGTGACAGTTGTCATGCCGTGGTTGGTCGCAGGGTGCGTCGTTTCGTATCCGAAGCGGCGTCATTAAGGACCTCATTAATGGGGTTCTTAACCCACCCCCACCCCTCCCTCTATAAATACGAGAAGGGGGGAGAGAGAGAGGCACCGTTACTCTGCCTCTCTCACTTCAGAGCTTGCTCCGCCGCGCACCACCACCGTTCAAGCCTTGCTCCGTCGCAATCCCCCGTACCAGATCTTCTTCTTCACAAAAATTGAGGTAATCCAATCCTTTCCTCCTCGTTTTCTGTGTTTTCTTCCATTTATTTGCATTTTTATGCCCTAGAGGTAGATCTTTCTGGATTTTGTGGGGTTTTATGGGGCTTTCACCACCGGTGTTTGGGGATTTCCGGCAGCCGTGTGCGACGGCGCATGGTGGCCAACTTCTGGATCCCCCACGATGTTGACAAAATATCTCACGCTCTGACCCGAGCGTTGGGCCCAGTCTTGCCGAGGCCGCCCATATTTACCCAGACCCGAGCGCGTTACTAGGATTTGGTAGCCACCACCATTGTTGTATGTGAGGGCTCGGTAAAGGCCGAGCCATCCCAACCATTGCATATAGCTGATGGTTCGTTGTGTTCAACCGTGCACTGTGTAGGTTGTCGGATGAGCTCGGGTCGGTCCTCCTGCAAAGAACTTGACTTCCTCGAAGATCCTAGCCTTGACACCAAGACCAGATCCTTCCTCCGCCACGAGTACATCAAATCCCTCGGATACAAGTACCGGGCCATACCGACTGCACCACTGAACATTCCTCCTCTCCGAGCCATTCCCCCAAACCAGTGGAGAGCAATGGAGGGTTTCATCATCCGAGCAAAATCGGGATCGGGAGCCTCCTCGTCGGGGGCTCCTCCGACCCCGGATGACCCGAACGCTAGAGACCGAAGCCCCGACCTTCAAGCCGACCCATCGTCTCCTCGGATCAATCCTGGGGAGCTGCCCGACCTCTCTGGGGGCTTCTCCTCGGACCCGGACGTGATAGAAATTTGCTCGGCACCCGACAAAGGCAAGGGGCCTGTCGTGGTCGATTTAGTGGACGTAGAGGACCTCGTCGCCGAGTCCGAGACCGTTGATGCCACCCCCTCGACGTGCAATCCCCCAAGGGATCCAAAGGGGCGTCTGCGAGACACCAGGGGATCGAGTACGGGGACGACTGGGAGTCCATCTCCCCGCCAAACCCCAAGCACGGGTCGTGTCAGTTCGTCTCCGAGTACTTCGACGGGAGCTCGGAGATGCTCGCCGCCTTCAAGAGGGATTACGGGATCCCCGAAGACGTTGAGATATCGTGGCCCACAGACAACAAAATCCACTACCGGGAATATCAAGTCACCGTCCCTCTAATGGTGATAACCGAGGGCGGTCTTACATTCCCCTTCCCCCGCCTGTTGCGCCAATTCCTGCATGTTTATGGCCTCGCCCCCCATCAAGTCACCACCAATATCTACCGGGTCATATGCTCGGTTGCAAAACTGAAGCGAGCTCATAACCTGGACTTCTGCCTGCACGATCTCATGGTCGTGTACACGGCATCTCAAAGCCCTGCCTACGGGAGGTATTATTTCACCATACGCTCCGAGTACCCGTACTTGATCGATGAGCTCTCGGACTCCGAGCGCCACGCTTGCGAGCTGGTTATAGTCAAAGGGAACTTCTCCTGAAGCCCCGAGGAGGAAAAGGTCTTCCCGATCCCATGGCGTCGGGGCGACCGAGGTTAGCCGAGCTCACATACTTAAATTATTTCTTTTAATTTGCATCTTCTTTGGATATTGTTTAAGCGTTGTCGAGCTCTAATATCTCTCTTTCCCTTATGCAGCTTGCGGGAAGGTCACTCGAAGGCTTTCCGACGACGCCGCCGACGACGTGATCGACGCGATCTTCAGGCTCGGAGGGAGAACAGCTCCGGCTATCCTCGGCTACGTGCCTAGCTACAGGGGCTTTCTGAAGAGGTCCAAGGGCCCGGTTCCAAGAGTAGGCACGAGGCGTCATCGCCACTTTGATCCCGAGCTCACGACTCAGGATCTCGTCAACCGAGAGCGGGTGCCGAGGGAAAGATCGAGACCTAGGACGCTTTTAACTGGTCCCCCCTCCGAAGGCGAAATGGCTGGGGGAAACATTCTGAGGGACACCCAAAAGCGAATCAGGCAACAGAGAGCCCAAACCACCGCAGGTTCGCCCTCCGAGGCTTAGCATCCGAACAAGAGGCCACGGGTGGAGGGCTCGGGGGCCGGGGGTGATAAGACCGACGCGTCCCGTCGCCCTCCTATCGACGCTTCCACCCAGCCCCCTCCATCCTTTCTGCCTCCCCCGGGCCCCACCCCGAGGGGTTCAGCTCCGTCCGCTACACCGCCTGAAACCACACCGCCAAATCCGGGGCGTACCAACGACCTGTTCGCCCCAGTCTTCCGAACCGCCCGAGGTGTGCCAGTTACACTCCTCGGGCGGACAAAAAGGTCGCCGTTACACTTCTGAAGGGGCTGGCTCTTCAGCGGGATATGGAGCAGATCCCGAAGGGGATTGGCGAGAACTACATCGACCTCTGCGCCGATGCCGCGCAGGTGAGTTTTCCTTTGAAAATTTGTTGATCGAATTTTGTTTTCAAGTTTTTGCGCTCGGATGAATCTAATCTTTGTTACGTGTCTTATCTCTCACAGGTCGGTCAGGATGCACTTGCCCTCGGGGATAAGATCCTCGGCCTTAGCAACGAGAAACTCGTGGCAGAGCAGCAGCTGGCCGCCGAAAGGAAGAGCCACGACGAGGATCTTGCCCTGCTGGAGGGGCTAAGGAAGGATCTTGTCACCATTTCCTGAGAGAAGAGCGCCGCCGAGCAGAGGGCCATCACTGCCGAGTCTCTTGCAACAAATGCCGAAAAGGCGCTGTCAAGGGCCCAAGCCGAACATGCTGAAGACCTGCGGGCGGCAGATGAGAATGGGTATCAGAGGGGGGGGGGGGGGAACGATACCCTTGCCCGGTTCGCCCAGGAGGCCCTGAATAACGAGGAGAAAGCCTTCAAGAAGGGCTATCTCCTCGGGTATTCCGTGTGCTAGCCTGCGGCGGTCAACCGAGGCCTTGATATGACGGACGTGACATCTGACTCCCCCCTTCGATCTATCCCTGAAGCACCCGAGCCCAAGGTCCCGGAGATGCCTTTTGAGGAGGAAGCTGAAGAGAACATCCCCGATGATGCCGGTGGGGCAGGTGGAAGCAGCGAGGTGGGCAATAAGGAGGGGGCTGAAGACGCTGCTGTAGATGTTTAGGATTTTTCTCCCTTTTCTTTGTTCAACTTTTTAGGCTCGGTAGGAGCAGTTAGGACCTTGTTTTTTAGAGACTGGTCGAACGATGCACCATTGCCAGGGCTCTTGATGTAATTTGAAACAGGGATTTTGTTAGGGGGCCGGCGCCGAACGCTATACCACAGCCGAGCCCCTACTCTGTTTGTTTTGGTTGAATGGATGCTTCTCTTCTACTGCTTGTTTGCATTTCAACTCCCTTGAATGTTAGAAACTGGCCTGAGTGTAAGCGTAATTCAACTTCCTTGAATTGTATGAAATTTCCTAAGTATGAGCGTAAGCGTACCCTTACCCTTACCCCTGCGTCGGTGAAAGGCAAGGCTGAAGAATAGCCCCCTTGCCTTTTGCCGAAGCAAAAGTGTTAGAAGAATTTCATCGAAATTTCATTAGGGGTACTGTGAAGACCCAGAAATTTATATTTTATTTTTCGTAACTAACAATGGGGTAATGTGAGGAATTGAATGAAATGGCAAAATTGACTAAGTGTTGGAGTGTTGGTGAGAAATATGTTGATTGGGGTGTGTTTGGTTTACACAAGTCACATTTGGACTTGAGGAGTAATTATAAAGATATGTATACGTGTGTGTGGTGAGAGAAGAGAGAGAAAACTCATCTCTTTCCCCCAAAAATCAGTCATCTCCTCCCTCTCTCTCCTCCATAGCTCCTCAAATCATTTCCTCCACCAATCTAAGCCAAATCCCAAGTTCCAAACTTAGCCCCTTCACGAAAGCTTCTCAAAATCGCATGCTCTACGCGTTGGTGCGCCTTTTTCACCCCGGTGTTTGAAGAACTTCTCTTGGAGTTGAAGCTAGGGTTAGGGTTCTTGACATTGGAGGTGTTATCAAGCCATAATCTTAAGAGGTAGGGGATCATCCTTCAATTCTCAATGCAAATTTGATGTTTGTGTGTGTATTACCCTCATACTTGTTAAATCCCTCTTAATCCTTACTTTAAGCCTTTGTGGAAGCATTCTAGCCTTACCATGTTGATGTGGAGTTGTTCTATTTATTTCCTAAGTGATTTCCTAGCCAATTTGTGGGTTTGATTTGAGTTGGGTTGAAATCCCCCACCTTGGGTGAAAATCTGCTAGAACTGGTCACTATTTATGCTTTTTGGGCAATGTCAATGCAGAATTGGGAAAGGTGTAAAACTACAATAATGTAGCTCTTCAAATTACCTATGTTTTGATATACAATATGTCCAAAACAGAGTTTGATGTGAAAAGTTATGGCGAAAGTACTAAGACTGTTCAAAATCTACTCGTAAGGCTTCTGGGTCGACCCAAACCCTGTAGTGGGTCGACCCAAAACCTTCTGTGAAACTCAGGACCCTTTTGGGTCGACCCAAACCCCCTTAAATGTAATTTTGCTCCTTTTGACCCGTTTTGGCCCGTTTTGTGCGACGTGCATACTATGTTCATTCTAATGGACTTGAAACACCTTGAGATGCGTGTCATGAGTATAATTTAGCGTAACCAATGTTACCTTAGGTTCCCTCGGGGTTCGTATTACATGTTTGACATCTAACGGCACTAGTTGGGCGATAACCGATCGAATCAGGGTTTTGAGCATAGGATTGAGTTGAGGTTATGCATGGACACCGAGATGACACTACTGAACATGAAATGATAATGGAAATGTGGTAATGATGACACGGGGCTCGAAAGGGTATGCCCGGAATGACACGGGGCCCAAAAGGGTATGCCCGGAATGACACGGGGCCTATATGGCATGCCCGAAATGACACGTACCCTATATGGCATGCCCGGAATGACACGGGGCCCGAAAGGGTATGCCCGGAATGACATGGGGCCTATATGGCATGCCCAGAGTGACACGGGGCCTTTATGGTATGCCCAGAGTATAATGAATGGAATGAATGGATAAGAAGGATGACATAAATGTTTTTGGAACACATGTGACGTGTCGGATATGAATTGGATACAACGAGACTGTACTCGATCTATATTGGTGATTATAGATCCTTGTGATGTTTATAGCTTTCTCTCATGATTCTATTAGTCATATTAAATGGTTTCTTTCCTTGTTGACTTAAATTGGCGATCCTCGAGCTTCGTGTCATTTTTAGTGTTTATCTAGAAACCTCTTGTTTTATTGTATTGAGTTAGTCTCTTTGTTGCACGTCATGAGCATCTCATTTCCATTTAGAATCGATAGATGTTTTCCTACTGGGCTAGTGAGCCCACCCTTAAATTTTTCAGGTACTTAGCATGGAGGAGCATGACATGGCGTGATGATGTTCATGCATTACCATTTTAAAAGATTTCAACGGAGTCATTTAATTACTCATTGTTTTGGATAGAACGAACAAGTATTTGTATTTGGTTTTCATCTTTTGTTGGGTACGATAGATGGTTGGCCATTGTCCTTGACTTGAGATGTATTTGACTTTGACCATAGCAGTTGTTGACTTCCACGTGGAATATACTATAACAATGTTTATGAAAATCAGGGCGTGACAGGTACCTATCGGCCGGGCGCCCAATAGCCGAGCCCTGATCGGGATGGTGTAGGAATGTCCCCTGTCTAATAGCCCTCGGCCGAGACAGTTATGGGATTTTAGTCTGAGGTTCAACCGAACGCTCCAATGACTTAACCGTGTTCAAGCGAACCGGAGCAGCCGTTCAACCGAACGCCATGCCGCAGTGCCCCGTTCTGAGCGCTTAGCGAAACCGTACCGCTCGACCGAACGCTCGGCGTTAGACAAATAGAATCAAGTGACAAGAAGAAGAAGTAAGCAAAAAAGGATCTTTTCATTAACATTTCAATAGCCCTCGGCATTACAAAGGCCACCAAGACTAAATAGGAAAAATGATAAAGAGAAGATCCTGGAGAGGGTAAAACCCGTACTCCCTTTAGGGTGCCATAGCTCGGCACAGCAACACGGATGTACCCTACAGGGGAACCGAGCTAGGGAGGCCACGAGTAGGGCCAGGCGCGCAGTACATAGTCAACCATGGCACCACGAGAAGGTGCAAGGTCAGGACCGAGCT
>JAXBDA010006895.1:0-19261 GCA_036023075.1 Gaultheria prostrata
AAACTCAAGTCATTCTCGAAGTTAAGAGAATTCCTACCCAACCCTCAAGTCTAAGTTTGCCGCTCTAAGGCTAAAACCATCTCGCGCGAGCCAATTTTCACGCTCGGATTCCTTCGGTCTCTGTGGAATCGATCCGGTCTTACCGGTATTATGCTACCTCCGACGTAAGCCCTACGCTTTGGGCACGCTTATAAATAACAAAGTTGGAGCGAAAGCAGCTGTGTTTTCCTTTTAGTTCTTTAAATAGGAACTGGGTATTTCTCTGTGTGGCATAAAAGTTTTGGTACACATTTGCAAAACTTCGTTGTTGATTATAATTTGAGATTTTTTTCACTTAATTGGTCTCTTTTGGTGTTGCCAGCTTTTTAGCCTTTTGGTTCTTCGTTTTCTTTTGTACATGAGTGGCTTCCCTTCAATGCCTTTTCAATAATTCTTTTGATTATCAAAAAATAATTTGAGTTTTCTTGAGCTCATGTTTGTTTGTGCAGAATGAATAACTGATTGACATCTACATTCTATAGTCTATTTTCTGTTTATTTGGTGGGCCGTTGTTGAGACTTGTTTAGTTGGGTCATTGCATCCTGCTACATGCTCAAATAGTAAACCAAAACTGATACAAGTTTGATTTCAAGGGCTAGTTTTTTTGAGTGTGAGAATTGGACTTATATTGATTGCTCTTCGACAGTTTTCTAGATTATTATTGTAAAAGTAAACTTCAATGTGAGTTTTTTTTTTGCTTCTAATTTTTATATTCTCATCCCAGATATCTGAGTTATCGTCATTAGATTCTCTGCTTTCTGAGTGTCATTTTAGATAAGATGACGTGATGCTGTCCCTGGGGTTCTACAAGAGCTTCCATGGTTGGGCCAGTCCATTTCATACATCCTTGACACGCGCACACACACACCCCCTTTCTCTTTACTCTTGCTCCCCTTTTTTTTTCTTTTTTTTCCCTGTTTCTTATCAAACAAACAACTTGTCTTCAATTACTCCCCACTAGCCACACTTTGCTATTTAAAATTTTAAACTATCAAAAACACAACTAGCAAGGGTTCCTGTCAACTTGCTGTTGGAATCTTTCTTTCTCTGTAGCTTCTAGCAGTATCCCATCTCTATGCTTATATAAATTTCTTTCCATCTTTAATTGTAACCAGAATGGGCATATTTAGACTCCAGGGTGACTAGTACAGACTGTTTGATTCAGCTGCCTTCTAACAATTAAATCAAGCTAATTTGGGATTTACCGATTTCTACCTTTCAAAAAGAGAGTATGTGGGTCATTTTGTATTTGAGTTGGTATAGAAAAGGTTATTAGTTTATCCCTGCGTCCCATTTTGTTTGTCCATCTTCAATTTCCCCAATTTGAGATGTCCCAAAATAATGGTCCACTTTGAAAAGTCAAAGCATAAACTTGATAAATTTCCAAAACTGCCCCTTACAAAATGTTTATGAGTAGTTTTAAAAATGGAGCTAAAGGTGCAATGTTGGAAATTAATGGTTTTGATTTGAAGTATGTTGGTCCTGCAGACTAGTTTCATGTTTAAATATGTTGCTTGGGCTGGTCTGCATTGGTATGGTTAGTGGCGTAAAAGTGAGAACTCATGGTCCACTTTAATCCTGTTATTTTCTTTTGGCAGATGATGTTTGACTGTCAATGAACATTGAAGAAATATATGGCTTATTGTATGATGTATTATTGTATATTCGTTGGAGTAGCCTTTTTGGTTTACTCAGCGCAAAAGAACTACTTTATTTGGTCCTTTGAGTATTAAGATGATTTTTGCTACTAGGTTATTGCAGTGGTTTATGCTATTATGACAACGAGGTTGCTAGAATTGAACTGGAAAATGAGGGCATTTCGTGTTCTGCCAATGTTTCTTTTGCCTGGGTTATCTTCTATTACTTACTCAGCTCTTGTAACCTTCACAAGGATGTGTAAGTATCTGAAAACTCTTCCAGAATGTTGTATTGTCTTAGACTTATTATGTCCCATATTACATTTTTTTTTTGTTTTTTGATTCACTATTTTACTCTTGTTATTTTCCTCCTTTCTGCTAAATAAATTTCCCTCTTTTTTGTTGGTATTTGGACTGATGATTTCCTTTTGTCCAGGCGTCACTTTGAACTTTATGTTTTGTTTTTTGTATTTTTGCCAAGTCTGCAGTGTTGGTATCTGGATTCCATTTAATTTTCACTGCTTTTGAATCCTTGTAGGTTTAAATTATCTTTGGATGCTTTTCTTCAATTATTTGGCTTGACCGTGTCTTGAAGCGATTTAGTATTGCAAATTTCGAAATCAGTCGTGTCTTTTTTAGGGGATACATCCTCTTTGGAAACTTAGGATCCTGGACTAATAAAAATATGCTCTTTGGAATTTAGCATTGTGCCTTAGGTTGCCACTTATGTTGATTGCTAAGTAAGTGCCTTAGGTAACTATTCAGGTGAATATGTTGTATCGAATGTGCAAAATCCCGTTACCTGTCAGTCGTTAACGACTGATATTTAAAGCACTGGTACTACTACTAATTTTTTTTTTTCCTTGCAGCATGTTGATCTACACAAAGTTCATATTGGATGCTGAACCACGGCTCCATTTATAAGAATGATTGTTTAAAAAAATCTAATGGACAAAGCTCAAAGAAGAAAACGGATTCACATAACTGACTCAAATTGATTAGGACCTCAGGCTTAGTTTGGTTTGCTTTAGATTAACTCAGTTGATGCTGAATAGTAGCATTTGAGACTTTAAACTTTGCTATAAGTCCTCCTTACAAGCATATGACATTTTACTCGGTGAAATTTCCCCTCGCAGAGGGCAATGGTATTAAAAATCACAAACGTATTATTTTTATGAAATAAATAGTAAACTCCAAACATTATCTAATCTTAGTGGGATAGACAAAGAAGGATTTGTTTAATTCTATTTTGTTGAATCAAGAGGGTGTCTTTACCGTACCGTCTCCCCCCTCCCCGTTAAAAAAGGATCAACTCTCACAAAAGAGTATGTGAGCACTTCCCTTCTATTGTATGGTAACCCAATTAATTTCCATGCTGATAACATTCCTAATTGAAGCCAAATTGGTGTTTACTTTCCTTCACTTCTTGATTTGCGAAAGGAAGTTGGCCTGTACATCTGCATGATTATGTTTTTTGTTTAATGTTTGGTACAATGTCATGCATATAACTATGTATTGGATTTGAAATACCATACATGGGCATCCTGAATATAAATAAGCTTTCTCATTTATTCGTGCTTTCGTGTATGATCTCATAAGTGACTGTAAGGATCAGAAAACTTTGGAGAGGCTTCGGGCTTCGGGCAAGAAAAGATTGATGAGCTTAAAGAGAAGACAAATTACTTTATTACACATCAGCTAATTCAGGTGATATGACTACAGAGCAAGTACCGTTCTATTCTTCGTTTGTGGCATTTTGCTACTATTTGATAGATCTCTTTGTGTAGCTTTTATTGAACTAGCCCAAAAACTTGGTTACCACGTTGGGAATTTTGCTCATGATGTGTAGCGGAACTCACCACCACCATCATCCATTGGTGCCCACTACCATAAATGGTGCTCATAGCTGATGCGACTACCATCATTCATCTAGTCCAAAGACCCAACCAGTTTGCCATACCCAGCAAAGCCCAAAAACCTCTCTCTCTCTCTCGCTCTCTCTCTCTCTCTCCGTGAAACCAAATTGCTTCATGCTAAAATTTAAGCCGGCCATCACTTGATTGAATTTGGTTGCTGTGGGAATTGAATTTGGTTGTTGGGGCTTTGTTTGTTGCAAGCATAATTCTTTAAATTTGAAATGGTGGTGGTTTGATTTGATTGTGCAAGGGTTTAATTTGAATTATGTTGAATTGGTCAAAGAGAATTTGGGGTGGTTTAAGGTGTGTTGTGTTACTGTTAACAGAAGATGTAATTGCTAACGTTGGAGGTAAACGAGGAGCCCCAGGGCAAAAACTCGCCTCTTTTTTCACAGCCCAATCCCCAAACCATCATTGTCGACCACCATCCCCAAAACCTTCACCAAAGCAATAGTCAACACTCAAAATTGATGTCCACCATTCAACAGCCAACTGATCACTGCAAAGAGAAAGTTGAGATGAGGAGGCTATCAACGACCTATTGATTGCAGGTTGATTGTGGTGGTACATGTTTTGGGTGGGCATTCTGTCTGTGGGCGGCGATGGTCAACACTGGAAGAGTGTGTTGGTCTTACAACTGTTGGCATTAATCTGGAAGTGATCATTGGCTTTGGCGTTTGGTTGTAAATCTAGGTTGAGGGGGGGGGGGGGGGTAATTTTTTTTGAGTCCGAGTTGGTGTAATTTAGCCTTAGAAATTTTAGGTGGGAGATTCTATCCGCAACCCCGGAATTTTAGCCAATTTTAATACAGATCTTTGAAGAGGGGGTTGTATTTAGCATGGTCTTTATGCTTGTATTGTAAGAATGCTAGCGAATGACATGTTTTCCATTCCTGAAATGCTTGGTATGTTAATTTCGAAATTTCAACTGCAGAGGTATGACCCTGACCCAGCAGCAAAGGCAGCTGCTGCAAGTGTCCTTGCATCCAAATTGGGTTCGGATTCTGGCTTGAAAGTGTATTTAGGAGATGACTCTGAGCTCAATGCCCCGACAGGAAAGAGCTACGATGTTGAGGTTGTCCCATCTACTGGTCTTCGAAATCGAAATCAGCCCGAGAGGAGATCCAGTGGCACGGGGAGCCATGTTTGGCAACACACGGACGAACAAATGATCCATAATACAGGGAATGAGGGTTCTGACACTTCCGAGCATAATCAGTTGGTTGTGGAACATCATAATCCAGGATCAACCACACAAGATGGAGGGTGGATTGCTCGGATTGCAGCATTGCTGGTGGGTGAGGATCCAACACAGTCTTATGCTCTTATATGTGGCAACTGCCATATGCACAATGGTGAGTAGACTTTGGTGCCCATCTTTTAGACAAACATAAGAAGAGATTGACAATGCTTACCATAATGAGTTTGGCTTTGTGCAGAATGTGGTGATAAAAGGTAATTTGTCTTTGTTCCAGAGGGTTCAAGCGAACCCTCTGGGTTTGGAAAATGCACTGGCAAATTGTTTTTGCACATATAAGTTAAATTCTTTAATATTGTCGCCACTGGATTAGTGTCGGAGTTAAAATATAGTATGAAAATCCAGTTACATTTGGACAACTAAAACCATATAGCCCAACAAAACAAAATAAATCCAACCCAATGAATTTTGGAATCTAAAATTTAATGTTGCATCGGTTAACAAACAAGAGGAACCCAACCTTTTCTCTCTCCTCTCTCGCTCTCACATTTTCGGCGAAGGCAAAAGTGCAATAAGGAATCAGATGAAGCCAAGGCAGGATGGAGTACTCCCTAATACGTCATCGTGGCTGATCACCAAGCCACCTAGGGCTCTTCTTAAGCTATTTCTTTTTTGTTGTCTTCAAAGACTTCAGGATTTTTGATCAACTATTTAATACTCCAGAATAATGTATTAATCTATTCCATTGATTTTTATTTCCACATCTTGATTCTACTTAGTAAGCCTAATCAATAATTCAATGCTTTCAAAATATGAAGGCTCGTCGTTAGGTATCCGTATTATATGGATTAACTTTTTGTGAAATAGTGAATTATATGTATACAGATGAATGTTTTCATTTTGCATGTAATATATCTCACCAAGTCATAGTTTATTTTTTGCATAGAGTTTTTCGTCAGTAACACTCTGTATATTTTGTCACCGATGAATGAAATTCCTAGAGCCGCCCCTGATTTGTTGTCCTGTCATTTTTTGCAGGGCTTGCAAGGAAGGAGGATTTCCCATACATAGTATACTATTGCCCGCACTGCAATGCCCTGAATCGGTCAAAAGATCTAGGTGTTTCTGGTTCAAATTCCCCTAATATGAGCCCCGAAATAGCAAAGAGCAGTACGCAACCAAACAACAGTGGTGTTGCTGTGAGTGAAATGATTCCAGCAAGTAGTAGTCCAGTGACAGCTGCTGTGGAAAATACAGAAGGAAGCGGAAGACTTTTGTCTGGGGATTTGGCTCCAATTAGTCCTAGTTGAAGGCGGAATTGAGGTGGAATTATGACGGCGAAGTGTTTGGTTTTGTGTGCTTTTGAGCATCATACTTCTTTATACTACTAGGAAAGAGTGCTTTCAGTGTTGAGACTGCTCGAGTTTGCTGCTTTTTTGGTCTGTGTAATTTTAGTTCCTTTAAAGGTGTAACTAAATCATACGGCTTGTTGCATCCCTAGCCTGTTTGGGTTTTATGCCATTTGAGTTATACAGCTATTAGGCAAAGTTCCTGACTTTGCTCGATACACATGTGGTGGTGCTGACTGTGTACAAAGGAAGGAGTTATTTGGATTTGAATCTTTTGAACAGAATACCTGTATATTTGCATTTGAGATCAATATCGAAATGTTGTGCCGGGTTTACTTTCAGGAGTAACGTCTCAAACTTTAGAAGATTCATTCACTGTTCTGGAGGGGGGAACTGTAGCTAGAAATTTATGTGTATGAAGGCAAGAAGTAACTTGTGAAATCGCTTTTCTTTTTGGATACGTTGATCATAATTCTCTCGTTCCCTTTTTTCCTAATTTCCTGGCGTGCTTTTTCTTTCAAGTTGTAGTTCTTATCTTTCTATATATATCTCTCGTTTTTGCCCACTTTGATGGAGATTCATATTTGATGTGCCTTCTCGTAATAAGAGCCCCGAGAATTTTGTTGCATTTTGCCTAGCCTGTTGGTGATTAACCTTTACCATTCTTTAGCATTCCTTGTCGTAAATGACTCAAATGCAGTTCCATGTGAAGGTTGAGTAGGGGAAAATTCAGTCCGACCCGCAACAGAAGCGCAATAAAAAAACAAAAAAATTACGCGCAGAAAAAGAGAACACCAAGGCTTTGTTTAGTTGTCAAGAAAGTATAGGAAAAGATGGGAAAATTAATTTTCTCATAACTTTGGGGTGTTCAGTTATCAAGAAAATAATGAGACCTACAAAAATATTTTTCTTACTAGGACCACTTTCACTCAAAATGCATCCTGCAAAAAGGAAGAATTATATGTCGTGGGAAAGTTTGCTCCCGCCAATTACATTTTCCTGGAAAAATTCTTTACCAAGTGAGTAAATTTTCTTTTCCTTTACTTCACTTTTCTCAGGATTAACTTTCTAGCGTAACATTCTTGACAAATGAACGGAGCCCAAGTTTTTCATCTTGTTCGGTCTCAATGTCTACTCTGAGAGGTAAAACGGGGTGGGTGCTATGCACCCCTCGGCCATCCGATTGTGTTTTGATTTTTTACCGATAAAAATAAATCAAAATTAAAATTAAAATTGCCGAATGCATCCAAGCCGTCCAAGACATGATCGGACGGCCGAGGAGTGCACAACACGGTGCATAACACCCAGGTGCACAACACCCACCCCAAGTCCCTCCGAGAGAGAGAGAGAGAGAGTCTCCAACCCACTCAATTTTGAGAAATTTTTCCAAAAATATATGTGGAATAATTTTTTCTTTCTACTCATTACTCATATTTCCTTTTCTATCTCTCTCCACTTATGACTTATCTTTCCAATTATTATTCTCATTTTTCTCTTCAATCATTACCAAAAAAACTACTATTTCTTAAACTAAACCAAACACTATCTCAAAAATATTTATCGATTTTCTTAAAATTGCCAACCAAACACAGTGACGATCTTTTTTTATAAAAAAAAAAAAAAACTAATTGTGCCTCTACAAAAGAAAACAAAATGGGATTTGTTTTGTCCCATTGCTTAACCTACCTGTGGATGCTGCCACAACGGCTCCCGATTTTGCCAGTTCAACAAATTGATTTTGTTTGGAGTTGCCACACGGATTTGCGGATAATCACTTGAACTGTTTTTGAAAAAAACATAACTTCCGTACCATCATTTTGGAAAAGGCTTTGCCACTGATCATCTAAAAAGATTTTTTGATACGGAGCCAGATTACGAGAGGGGAAGGGTTTTACGACACACCTCTCGCCCGACACGAGATTGGTTTCTACTTTAACGTTCGTGGGATTTTATAAAATATTTTATTATGAAGCTTTACATATATATGGGGATAGGGAACAAGGAAAATATTTTGGAAATATAATGTGCAAATGAAAATGAATGTAATGCAAATATATTAAAAAAAGAAGGAATTTAATAAAAACTGAATTTACTTTTCTTTTCTGATTTTCTAGTGATCCTCAATTATAAAGACAAAAAGATTTTTTTTAGAAAATAAACGGAAGTATGATGGACCAAATTAAATTTGGGGAAATAAATATTGAATCGTACTTGTGCGCACCAATAGTATTTGGGCGCACAAATGCTATACCAGATCTGATTTTTAAAAAATTTACACCAACAACTTGAAAACCCATTTTGGATTAGAATAATTTTCCCATGCAAAGTTAATATGGTCAACAAGTAAAAATAAAATGGGAATCACAGAACTTCTGTAGAAAAAGAGCTCCAGGGAAGCATTTGGGCTCCCAAATGCTTTTTTCCAGGTTTGATTCTAGAAAAATATTTTGACGCAATGTAGGCTTTGTTGTTGTGTATAATTTCAACATAGAAGATTGAAATATACCCAGGGAAGTCCCCTCAAAGATCAAACTTTGATCCCAAGGCCGATTCTTTTTTTTACCTTTAAAATGCTTGAAATCCTCTCCCTTGAACTTGATTTTTGAGGATGGTGGGTGCTTGGATGCAAAAATGGAGGTTTGAACTTGGAATTGTATTTCTCAAAAGGTTTTAGGTATTTTAGGTTGACTGGAGAGGGTGTGGTAGGTACTTGGAGCTAAAACCCTTGGGTTTTAGGACTTGAATTGTGAGATTTTGGAGTACAAGAATGAGTGATGAGATTTTCGAGAATGAGAATACTCCGTATTTATAGGCTTAGGGGGGTCAAAGTGAGGGTTTACAAAGGTTCAACAGCTCTTAAGGACCCAAAAACAGGGATCCTGGTTTTAGGGAACGGAGAACACCTAGCCCTGCCCAAGGATTTAGATATTCATCATCAAATTCTGCTACAAGATGCTGGTGCGAATTTTGCGTGCAGGAAGCAACTTGTGCGCACGAGTTCAATTCGTGCGCACGGATTGAACTTGTGCGCACGAATCCTACTTGGGCTCACAATTGCAATACTGGCCTTTTGGTAATTTTTTGGTATGTGGCTTTGATGTCCAAGGGTTTTTCAGGGATTTTAGGTTGGATTCGCAAAGGTTGATTAGAGCATTATTTCAAACATTTATCAAGGTATTCCGACCTTATTCTCATCATCGGGGAGGCCGTTTAGGCTGTGATCTGAAAATCGTGGAGGGCCTAAATTAGGGTGTCTACACTACCAAACAATTTAATAGTAAACCTGAAATTATGACAAAACAAAAACAAGTTATAAGCATGTTAAATTATTAGAGTACATGAGAACTTCAACTAGTAATATATACTTTAACTTCTAATGCAATTATTTTTCAGGACGGCTAAAAATAATTTTAACATGGAAGTCGTAGGCAATAATTTTGGGTAACAAATTCCACGATCAACGCTTCTTCGTATATCTACTCTCTCTCTCTCTCCAAAATTACACACAAGATGTTGTCACATGTATCATTTCTCCCTTTCTACAGGAACAATCATTAAGTGATCTTGGAGCACTGCTAAGTGGTGTTCCAATGGCCTCCAATACCACACATTTATACGGGTGTGTGTACGTCAAGCAAATGTGTGGTGTAGAAGCCATGTAGCACCGCGTGAGGAGTATTGAATAATCACTCTTTTTACAGGTTAGTTTGTTCTGGTTCTTCTCAAATAACCGCCATCCAATTCCTCCTCTCTCTCTCCAAAACTATATCTCAACCAACACCAACAGAAATCCAAACCCAACCATGGAGTACCGTCCGCTGGAAATCACGGTCATCTCGGCCGACGACCTGAAAAAGGTGAACCTGATCTCCACAATGGACGTCTACGTCGTGGTCTCCATTCCCACCACCACCACCGCCAAAGCCAAAGACAAAGCCAACCGGAAAAGGACTCCCGTCGACAAAAGCGGCGGCAGATCGCCCTACTGGAACCACCGCCTGAAATTCTCCGTCGACGAATACACTCTCTCTCCTCACTACCCAAACAACATCACGTTCAAAATCAAGTCCAAGCGCATCCTCGGTGACCGGGAGATAGGCGAGGTAGTGGTTCCTATCAAGCAGCTCCTCCACAACACCACCACCTCGGCTGTTGCCGGCGGTGACGGCCCTTCAGAACGTATTGTGGTTTATCAGGTCCGATCAACTTCTGGAAAGCCCAAAGGTATGAGGAAAGCTTCATTGTTCATGTTTTGATAGCTCAGTTGTTCGGTTAGCTTCCGCGCACATTAACAAAGAAAAAAACCTTTTGATATTCTATATGTTTGGTCATAACATGTTATCGAGGTTCTAGAGATAGGCACACATTACATATATATTCATAAATGAACAACAAAATATATTCTTAATTCTATTCTTATATATCAAAAGCATAATTTCGAGGGAACCTTAATTTCTTCATACTTTTTACAAACAAGACCTAAAATATTATAAAAATAATTGTGCATCCTCTAGGACCAAGGTTTTAAATCTCGGTATCGGGATACGTAGCGGTATCGGTGATACGGCCAAATATCGGCCGATATCGGCCCGTATATCGGTCAAAATCAGTATCGGTCCCTTGAAAAACCGATACGTATCGGCCGATACGCATCGGCCGATACGTCGCGTATCGGCCGATATTTAAATCCTTGTCTAGGACCGGCTTTGCCAGAACTATCGAAATACCTCTCTGTACTTCTGTTCCTGTATGATTTTAGTTGCAGTTAAAAATTTTTGTGCGATTCTTCGACCAAAATCGCGTGGAAAAAGAGGTTAGGGTTTTCAATTTTATTTTTGGGTAAGTAGGGTTTTCAATTTCTTTGGATTAAACGTAAAAGGATTTAGGTGCACCTCACTTGATCCCCATTCTTGAGTATTTGGGGGCTTATATACTTTAAATGCAATTAATCTCTCAATAAGAAAGTTTAAACCTTATATAGAAGAAAGCCAGGCCATTCTTGATGAAATTAAAGAATTCACGGGAGAAACTCCTGCGACCTAGTCCTTTGCAAGTCCTTTGATTATGCCTTTGGTGGGAGTCGGACAAAAAAAAAATACCATGTTCGTAAACACTTGTTTCCACCCTTTCTACCATTTTTTAGCTAATTAATCATTTGAATTTTATGTTTCGGTTTTTCGCCCTTCTGGTATCGTAACGTTTTGATATACTGGTGGAATAAAATCATTCTTTGCTAATGCGTATTAGATTCGTATTTGTTAGAATTTGTCCCACGTTGATTAATTATAACATTCAAAACTACTATACAAACTTAGCAGCTTCTCCGGTCATTGCCAATTAGGTTTGAATTGAATGCTCTTTAGCAACATTGACATGGCCGATATGTTCAATTCTCGGTTGCAACGGCTGAGTTAGACATTTTGACACTTCTTTTTGCCGTCCGTAATTTTGAAACAATTGACAAATGTGCCAGCCGATTCCCACTACGTATGACCAATATCGGAATCCCGACTCATTTCATTGAAACTACTGGCATATATTTGCATTTTAACTTGTAAGGTTTACTATGATTAACTAACTACGTACATGATCACCGTTGGATTGATTGTCTCGGTTAGGTACGTTCAAATTTTCCTACAAGTTCGGAGAAAAGACCACCGAGCAAACCGAGGCCAAAAACCCAAACAAACTCCATTCGCCTGTAACGGCCTACCCGCCGCCGCCGGGTATCGGGTACGCCACCGCGCCACCACCTCCCATGGTAGCACCCTACGGAAACCCGACCGTGTATCCTGCTCCACAGCCAGGGTATGGATACCCACAGCCTCAGGCAGGGTACGGAGGCGGTGGGTACCCTCCGGCTCCTGCATACGGATACCCGCCGGCGGGGTACGGTGCGTATGGGTATGGGGCACCGGTGGAGCAGCAGGGGAAGAAGAAGAAGAAGAAAATGGGGGGGATGGGAATGGGGTTGGGAGCTGGGTTGTTGGGAGGGTTGTTGGTTGGTGAGATGGTATCTGATGTGGGAGAAATGGGGGCTTATGATGCTGGGTATGATGCTGGGTTTGGTGATGCTGGCTTTTGAGTTTTCACAAGTCCCCCGTATTTGGACAGGAATGCTATGCGCAAGGAAGTTTATACTGAACCATACAAAGAATGTGAATGTTTTTTTAAAAATGTGTTTGCAAAACACGACTTCATGTTCTCATATTACTCACATTCTGTGTATGGTTCAGTGTATACTTTCTTGCGCATATCATTTCTCTGTTGGAGTACAGTGTTGTTTGTTTCTTTCTATGGAAATAACTAATCTCGTAAATATATGGTAAAGGATTTGATTGGCTATTAATGCAATAATGGTTATTGATTTGATGTTTGTAAAATTTTAATGGTTAACACTGAACATAATTTGCCAAGCCTCCAAATTCGTGTCACTTGCTAGCAACATGTACCATTCATTTTTGGGGGTAAATTTTAGAATTTGTCCCTATAGTTTGCATGATTTCTCAATTTCGTTCCTCTGGTTGTAATTGTGTCAATCTTAACCCTGTTGTATACCTTCCGTCCGAATTTCATCCTCTCGCTGATGACGTCAATGAGGTAAACAGAATTCAAGAGCAAAATTGTCATTTAACTTCATAGATATAGAGACAAAATTGGGATTTGAAGCGAACTAGGACTTTCTAGAAGACATATTGCGATTTCTTTGGCGAGGCTAGATCAATTCTGATGTGTGTGTGTGTGTGTGTTAGGGTTTCGGGAATTTTTATTTTATTTTTTTGGTAAATGGTTCCCGAGCTTTTAAGGTTGAAGGACGAATTATTTCGGGATTGGGGTGGAGGATTAGGGTTGCTGCAAGTATTTGTGTTGAAGGATGCACAAAATGGCAAAATGGTGGAAGAAATAACCAAAATGCCTAACTATAAGCTGTTTTTTTGGGTGAAGGGATAAAAGAATCCGTTAAACAAAGCCCTAAAACAACAACAATCTACCAAAACCTTAAAAAAAAAAAAAAACCCCCCCAAAAGGAAAAAATACAAGAAAATCAGAAAACAAAAATTACAGAAAAAAACAGGAAGATCGCCAGAGCCTTCGCTGGAGTTGTCACGCTACTGCCGTCGCCACCGCCGATGTTGGAAGTCCGGATCTAAAAACCCCAGATCCGGCTCCTCCCTTGCCCAAAAATCGGTTCCAGCCGCCCATATAAAGAGGAGAGGAGGTCGATTAACTATAAGCTGTTGGGGATCGAGTGTGCATATATTTAGGGCTACAGTATAGAAAATTGCATTTTTTTGCCAAAATGGTTTGGAACTGCCGTAGATGCTCTTGGCTAAGCTGTTGCAGTTACCCTTAGTATCAGAGACTAAGTGAAACAACATTTTGGCTTCTTTAGCTAGTCAAGTAGTATATAAAATGGTTTTTTTCATAAACCTCAATAACTTTTTTTATGATTTCTTTCTCCTCAAAAACTTTCCTTTTTCTATTTCCAAGAAAAAAACAAAAGGTAAATGAAAATTATAAAAGTGAAGAATACATATACTCCCTCAGTCCCTTTTTAAGTGATCCGCTTGGGAAATGTGTATTTTTGTGGACGTTAAAAAAGGCACATCCGTAGAACATTTTTAATTTTTTTTTGCACCAAATTAAAGTACTCAATGAGCACTTTAATTTGGTATTAAAAAAATTAAATTTTTTTTATAGAGAAATATATTTTATTACACGTATTCCCATATGGATCATTTAAAAAGGGACGGAGGGAGTATTGGTTAGGTGCTTTAAATTCTCAATTATTTATGAGTTCACGTGTTTTAAAAAAGTGTTTGGAAGCTAATTGAATTGAACCGGAACCGAACCAAAACCGAATCGGTCTTGCTGTTTGGTTTTGGTCAAGTTCCATACATATATTGGTTAGGCTTTGATTCTTCATTTTTTTGGGGAACCTTCGGATTGGTCTGGATATTAGTTTTCTGAAAAATCAGACCAATCCGGAAGGTGTACATCCCTATGTGCTGTTTTTGGTTTGCTCTACATGTAATCACATTTACAATAACAAATTGGAATATCATAAAATCACGAGCTGTTAAGATGGCCAAAAACGTAGTGATCAGATTTATTTCTTTTCATTTTCATTTATTTCCAAAATTCTCATTAAATTCGAAACCAAATGTCCTCTCATTTATTTTCCTTGACCCGAGACTTGGAAAACCAATCACCAATGAAGTCAACTACCCGAACTCCAAGAAGTCTCCTCGAAGTCACCAATTAATTGGTTTGGGATCCTCTAACGTATTATCCGCGCTGTACGTACCAATTTCAACCATCTAAAAATGTTTTTAATAGTTTGGATTCATAGACGCTTTTTTACCGATCAAAGTGTTTTATTACTGATAATAAAGCCTCAACAAATTCGTACCATTAATTTCAAGATGGATGGCTGTGATATACGCTGCATGGTATAACGCGGATGATGTGTTACACGGCCCGGATCCATAAAAATTGAACAAATCTTTTTTTTTTTTTTTTGAAGATCAAAATTGAACCAATCCAATTCCAATGAAAAACCGGAAGTGCAACCGTTAGGGAAATAAAAGCACATTCAAACAGATTTTATACTCACTAGATAAGCTTTGAACAGAGTCCAATGAGGATTTGGTTACTAACAAACCCCCACCTTTATATTCCATTCTCGCCAATCCAAACTTTACATCCTCTTGATTTCTTGTAAGTTAAACATGACTTGTATACCTTTAGAAATCACATTAATCTCTGCCGATGTCCTCCAGAAACCCAACTTCTTTAACAAACCCCGCGCTTACGCCGTCGTTTCGCTCACTGGCGACTCCGTCTCGAGGCAGAGAACGCCGGTGGACGAACACGGCGGCGTGAGGCCGCATTGGGATTTTACTTTGACGTTACAAGTGGATCAGTCGAAGTTGCGACCCAACTCGGCCGTGCTAGTGTTACAACTCCGCCGCCGTCGAACGATCGGAGACAAGGATATCGGGTCGATTTACGTCCCGATTAAAGAGCTTTTCGATTACGCGGGAGGTATAAACCGCATGCGGCCGGTTGCTTTTCCGGTGAGTTCGGTGTCGGGGAAGCCGAAAGGGGTGGTTTATTTATCGTACGTGTTTGGTGAGGCACTAGATCCCCCGTCTCCAAATAATTATGTTGGTACTATTTTGTCACGAGATTCGCATATTTCGAGATCTCCATATACTAGTGATGTGCGTATTTCGAGATTTCCATATACTAGTGGAAGTACGAGTGCTTTAGGACAGGGGGACAGAGGTATTGCAGGGCAGAAGATCCATACGTCGTTTGGTGAAACGACGTATGGTGGTGGTGGAGAAAGAGTGATAGGCTACCCACTGCCTTCTGCGCCGCCATGTCCGGAACCTTGGGCACCGTATTTGCTGATTGATGGGTGTTTTCCAGCGACTTCAACTCCTTCGGCGCCCTATATGAAAAAGAAGTGTGCTCGGTGATGTAGGGGCAATTAAGGTAGAATATTTGGGCTGACATTTTCTTTGATGAAACATTGGGCTGACTTTGATGTACAGTCTATTGAGACTTTGCCATGATTAATTGGATTTCAACTTTTTTGTTTTTGGGATGTTTATTTTTTGAGAAACAAATCCCGCGAATCCTCTAAGGTATTTGTTCCGGATAGTTGCTGCAGTTGTTAAATTGTCTGAAACAGTTACGTAAGAGAATCTAGATAGTTTGTTTTTTTTACGTTTTATTTAATGTGTTATGAACCGAAAGAGGATCTTCACACGTTTCCTAAATGTTTCCGAGAGATTGAAGGATCATTGTGTGCTCATTTCGAATTCACTTCTGTGATTGAAATCGTTCATTTTTTAGAATTTGTTTAGAACATCCATCACGCCCATCATCATGTTGATTGGATATGGATTGATACTTTGTATTTTCGGAACACATTTATCTAGTGAAAGAATGACCACAATAATTTGCCACCACTTAAATCGCGCGCAAGACTTGTTTTATCTAATGAAGTCACAAAAGTACTCAAAAATGGAGTGAAAAAAGAAAATTAGTTTCGTTATCCGGGAAAAAAATTCTGTGCCGAGCAAGCATCAGCTGGCACTGTCACGTGGTGCTCGTCGGCAGACAACAATCACACCCAACTTTGTGGGCACTTTTCGGACTCACACTGAAACTGTTTATTTATAGAACTCGTTGAAGACAACAATCACCCCCAAACTTCATATTCATTGGATATCTGCTGATGTATTTTCGCGCGCCACTTATTTTCATTATAAATGAATGTGTTCCGAAAATTTATTAATCGATATGTGATGAACATGAATTTGATAACTAGGTGTCCGAGCCAGAATTTGCGCACCTCGACTAATCCTGGAAGACCAATTCCATTGTCCACTAGCGGGGGCCCCATTTAACGCCAGAGCAAAGCTCTCTATGGATCTTGTGTGAACAGTAATCTTGACGCGATTGATGTTCTCGACGAGTTTTAAAATGTGATTAGTTCCGATAACCAAAGTGAGTTTTGAAAAGGCCTACAAATGCATTGGATCGAGCTCCAGTTTTATTGCATTGGTTATTAACTTCCTTACTCCCCTCTAACCCCCAGTGATTCATACCATCTGTCAAACGACCAAAAAAAACGTTATTACAGAGCCGACGCGCATGGACCAACCAACCTCTCGAATAGATGTAATTTGGCTCCGGACAGTGATGCGGTAAGGTTGCGATGACAGTGAGAAACTGGAAAGGCAAGCCGGTGGACGGGTTTGTTAAAACTGTTAGGATTTCTTCATCGTTGCTGGGGGAACTCAACTAATTAGGGAGGCTTGTTTGATGGTTCTAGCTATGGGTTTTCATTTTCAAGTGGGGCTACGGTAGAATCAGACAACAAGCCAGCCATCCGTCTCAGCATTTTTGATGTGGTTCCTCCTATGGAGGTGTTTGCTTTGGTTCTAGACATTCGGGAGCATACTCGCTCGGGTGGTAACGAGTTCAATTGGGTTCGCCGGTCAGCAAACAAGGCAGCCCACACAATAGCTGCTATTTCTCCCACTCAATTGGGTGTCTGGTTGGTCCTCCTATTTCTCTTTTTGTCTATTTTTAATTGCGTGTCTTCTCTGTAGCCCTTTGAGCAGTATCGTCGGATAGAAGAAAAATACAGCCAAAAGTCTGCAATATGCTTTTTCAAATTGGTGCAATAAACAGTTTGTGATATGCAGCTTTTACCTGTGGTTACGATATTTCATAGATTTTTTTTTTAATACGGAAATAAGAAGATTATATTGATATATAAAAGCCCAACGGCACTTATAAAACGGAATTCATTACAAAGATTTTGGACAAAGCCAAATTAATCATCTAAATAGAGAACAAGAAACGCACAAGGCAATCGATGTGTTTCACCCCAACCCAGACATGGCCTGACGCAAACAGCGACACTTATAAGATTCATACCCAGAATCAGCATCTCAAAAGAGACCTAGTGTAAAGACCCGTAAAATTTTATATTATTTTTTTTCGTAAATAACATTGGGGAAATGTGAGGAATTGTGTAAAAGGTTTAAATGTGTTGACGTGTTAGATTAATTTGGTATGTGAGTTGGTTGGGGCTAAATTGCATTAACAAGTGACCTGGGGGCTTGGGGTGTAAATATCCTATATGTGTGTGTCTGTGTGGTTATAAGGGAGAGAGACACACACACACCCTCCCCAAAAAAATCAGACCCGGTCCTCTCTCTCATCTCCATCTTCATCTTCTTCAACTCTTCTTCAAGATTTACACCTCTCCCATCAAATTCCTTCACACCCTTTCACTAAAATTCGACCCTCTACGCGTGGGGAAGCTTGGAGCACGTCAATTTCACTCCGGGGAGCTTGAAATCCGGTTGGGGCTTGAGGAAAAGCTAGGGTTTTGCTTGCTAGTTGATTTGGAGCTTGATTGGCTTGGAGGTAGGGGAATTTCTACACATTCTTAATGTTCATGTAGTGTGGGTGTGTGCATAGTTTTCTCATTTCTTTAAGTTGGGGAGAATGTAGAATTCGTGAAATTTGTTGGTTCCCATATAACCTAGTTGTTATATCACTCTCTTATAGCTTGTTGTGTTGATTTTTGGTCATAAACATGTTTGGTTTGGAGCCCATTGGAATCCCCCATGAATCTGTCAATTTTTGCCTCAAAATGGGAAAGGTAGTGCTACCTTTTTAAAGGGTAGCGCTACCCTTCCCGTCTGTGAAACAGGTAGCGCTACCTTTTAAAAAGGTAGAACTACCTTTTGTCTTTTTGTCCGAAAATCAGTCTTCTTCGTTTCTTTCGCTTGGTTCGACTAGGTAAATGGTATGTCAACACATTATACCTTGGGATACACGTCACGTGTATAATCTTAGCATATTTGACGATTTATCAAGATTCCTCGGGATTTGATTTACGTGTTTGACACCTTACGATACAAGTTTGTCGGCAACCGATCCAAATGAGGGTTTTTGAACGTTGGATTGAGTTGAGATCTTGTATGGACAACTAAACGATTTGAATGAATATGAAATGAGATTGATGAATTAAATTAATGGCAATGAGCCCGAAAGGGTATGTCCGGATGGCACGGAGCCCGAAAGGGGTATGTCCGGTTGGCACGGGGCCCGAAAGGGTATGTTCGGATTATAATAAATGAGACAAGTGATTGGTAAATGTGGCATGAATGACACATGTGATACTTTGGATGCGAGTTTGACACGCGTTACATTTGTTGGTTATTTGTGATTATATGTGGACACCTTAACGATATTACTAAATATGAAATGATGATGGGAGTGTGATAATGATGACACGGAGCCCGAAAGGGTATGTCCGGAATATAAAGAATGACTCGGGTGAGTAACGTACATAATGAGGATGTTTTGGACTCATGCGACGTGTCGGTTATGTATCGGGTACGACGTGTTGGTTGTGAGGGAACCAAGTGATTTTGTTAGGTATAATTCATCCTATAGGTTTCTCCTAAGTCTCGTACTTCTTTATGTAATGTCCGTGTTCATTCCTTTCACTTGTATTTAGCATTAGTCGTACATGGGTACATTTTTAACATATAGACACATGAAAAATGTTGGATGCTTTAGA
>JAXBDA010006896.1:0-19252 GCA_036023075.1 Gaultheria prostrata
CCTTCCAGGAACGATCTGTCTCTTGCTAACAACAAGGAGGCTAGTGGAGAGAAGCAGGGCTGTCCTTTCATTTCGAGATTTCGAATATCTCTTCCTGCAAATGCCTATATAAAAGCTGTTACACTTTAGGCTTAATTTCATGTAATCAAGTACGGAATGTCACTTAGAATCGAGTTGCGTCAGTTCGAAAAGTGAAACTCGAAAATGTCCTAGTTCATTTCATTTCCTAACTTATGTAACTGAGTTGGTAGCGAGACTTGAAGCTCGACTTTCTTTTCAAAACAGGAATAACTGCTTAAGGGAATAAGACCTTTAGCTCCTAGGAAGACGGCACGAGTTCGTGACTGAGCTAAGTCGAGGGAAATACTGTATCGTTCCCCTTTCGAGACTGAAATCGAATCTCTTCTTCCTCTCTGCTAACAGTGACTGTGTCGGTACAGTAAAGGACCTTGCGAGATAATGTCTATCTTCTCCTGGTCGTAGGTGTTGCTAAAGCACACTTCAACTTCGAGAACTTCTTTACCGGTAGGGTCGAGTAGGAAAGGAGTCGCTCTCTTTCCAGGACGGTAACGATATTTCCACTCCGTTAATCTCTCTTCTTGCTAACAACAAGACTGAGACTTCTGATCCGAAGTCGAAGGATTCTGTTGCTTTCGACATTGAGATATTGAATCTCTTTCTTTCTATGCTATGGCTTCTGTACAGAAAACATTGTTTTAGGTCCTTGGTATCAATTGAGTAGGGATGGAAACTCACTATTTAGTTAACCAAGCAAAAGGTATCCATCCAAGCAATCCTGATTGATCGATGGTACCAGCACTCTCCCAATGCTGTCGAAGGAAGTCCCTTTCAGAGTAAGGTTCACTCCTATACCATGCAAGTCACTATGGATTGATTTCTCCTTAGGTTAACTAACCCGAAGTAAGGAAGTTCTTAGAACAAGTTAGAACAGTTCATTGATTGCCTTGCTACTCATGAAAGAGCTGGGTGAGTAGAGGCTAAAGTCCTTCCGATCGAATGCTGTCGTAAAGCACTTTCTGGTAATAAAGGGACTACTAGTTGGGCTCTTTCTTTCATAAGGCCTTGTGGTGGGTCGCCGAAAGAAAGGGATTGATTAGTGAGGTACTAACGATATAGGCTCTTCTAGTGGCCTTATAGAGTATTTAGTGCTTCTTTAGTGACTATATAAATCAGGGTACTATATAGCTCCTCCCTACTTCCCTAACCTCTGGTGAGGAGGGCTGCTTCCATCTCTAATTCACCTCCCGGGGGGGTTTGGGGGGACAAAATGCGTAGGGTACTTTTTAAAGCCCGTTTTTCTTAATTTAGTCAAAAACGAGACTTTCACAGGTCCGATAGGAGCTCATCGAACTGAACTTGTAGAGTGAGACCTGTGCTCGATATGGTTCATTTCAGTGCTTTTTCTCTCGGTATGCTTCACCACATCCCTGTACTCACCTTGGTACGGTTCTTCGCTCGGCGCTTAGCTCATTTTTTGACCCCGGATATCAAACCTTAGGGCATTACTCAGAGAAAGACAAAACCAAACTAAACAAACAAGCTCGGCTGGCTCATCAATGGTTCGCAGGAGGAGTAGAGTGATTAGCGGGAATTGGAGATTGCTCGTTCGCTAAAGTCCTGTCTGCCTGCCCGTTGATTCAGTACGTTCCTATCCCCTTGGGAAGTTTGATCAATCTTCCTCACCTCTAATGGTTGGTATTGAGCAGCCAGGTGGGGGTTAGAATGGGATCTATCTCATTCCATCGTATATGACATGCACGTTGACCCCCTTTCCGGGTCCACGAATGGAAATATGTTATGCTTTTTCCATGACGACTGACTCCCCTCTAAAGAATGAAAGAAGGATCAAAGCATCCCGAATGAGCTTTCTCGAACGGATAAAGAAAAGAGTGATTTGAATAGTCAATAAGATCGAGTAATTCAAAGAAAGAGAGAATAAGGAATGTGTCTTCAACCACCTTCGAGATCCTTCAACGTAATGTCGCTTCCCGACTTCTTTCTTCCGGCCTATGTTGTAAGTTAGTTCGAGATCGAAACTGGACCTGAGAGAGACTAGACTTCTAGTAACAGTAGGGGCGCCTTCCGTTGAGGAGAGCTGTTCACAAGAAGTGGTTATGAGCTCTTTCTTGTTCCGGTTCAGAAGAGGTAATTCCTTCAGTTGCACTAGTGGATTGAATAACCTTTTTTTTAGTTCCAAAAAAGTGCATGTGTTGTTGGTTAATAAAAACACGAGTTTCGATAGGCTGGAGGACTGAGAGTATAAGTAGGACAAAGGCCTGCAAAGATAAATGAAAGGCATTTTTTGAAATTTTTCACTTATCCAAGGACAAGGAATCCCTTTCTTGGCATTTGTATTTGAGAGAGAGAGCTATGCTTAGGTCAGTTCCTTCAGTCCACTTTTTTGGTAAGTCAAAAGTGAACGTAAGTCAGTAGTCCCGTATGAAATTCATAAAACATTCATATCTGGCACTTGAGGAGGTCAATCTTTAGTGTTGGAAGCTACTGCTAAGGGACTCCCCCTCATCTATAAAGGAGAGGCAATTGAGAGAGAATAGGGCAATAGCCCGGTTTTTATTGAATATCCTTTCCTGTGCTTGTCTTGTATTGAGGTATACCGAAGATATGAGTCAAAGTAGGTAACAGAAGGGGAGGGATTGCTTTTTTTTTTAGTGAGGGCAAGCAGCTTTCATTATATTTAATATAATGGTTGGGCTTTAAAGAGTAGGTGGTTCGTATCTTTCTATGACCCCCAGAATAATAAGTAGGAGGATAGGCAGAGCAAGAGCTCTTGAAGTCTACCCGGGCGCACTTCTTCATTCATCCATTTAGGTCCGACTAGGAACACGTGGATCCAAGGAACCTGGCTCGGGAACAGCTTCTTACTAGTAGAGGCTAATCACAGTAAGAGAGTCCAATCTCTGAAATAGAGCTTAGTCTCTCCATAGTACTTTCTATATTAGTAGAAGGCGTAGGTTATGACTTGATCCAATAGAGTCAGAACACCTTTCTATCTAAAAGAAATGGTGCTCGATGAAACGATCCAGATTCCACACTATGCTGTGGGCTGGGGAGAGAGCTGCTCTGCGAAGCTGTGCGTTCAGTCTTTTTATGGACATAAACGAAAGAGAATAGAAAGGGCCTTCAAAAAAGAGCGAGGGAGGGCAACCTTAGTCTATATGTTGCTCGTGAGCCGCCAAGTACCAGTCTCGCAACAGTATTGGCGCAAAAGGATCGGTCCTTCACTTGCTGATCGTTCGCGAGTCGAACTCGCTCTCTTGCCACGCCTTTCACTCACTCGCTTGAGTCGGACTCAATCACTCTTTTGGAGGATCATTCGTTCTTCACTCTCTTGCTATTACCCGCAGGGAGCGCAGCAACCAAGGTGCATATTATCATATAGAAAGAAGCGAAGCGTAGCGATTCGTACTACCGGAAAAGAGAAATCGATAACCGGCAGGCAATAAATAGAATGCGCCGATAGGCGCAAGCAAGCGTAGCGAATCACATAGAGTTGCCCCTACCTGCCAGCGCGCAGATAGATAGGGCGGGCGAAGCGCGAAGGGGATGGATGTCTGAGCGGTTGAAAGAGTCGGTCTTGAAAACCGAAGTATTGATAGGAATACCGGGGGTTCGAATCCCTCTCCATCCGCGAGGTCATAAGTTCTCTCTTGCCTTATCCATAGATAAGAACGAAGCGGATCGACTCGACGATGGAATGGGTAGCTTGTGTTATGATATAGACGGAGGTTCTTGTCTTATGATTTAGTTAGGATTTTGTCTCCCTTTCGTTATCTTCCGCTCTCCTTGTCTTGTATAGGTTGGGGAAGGGCCGGGTGGATTACCTTTTGGAGCTAAGTCGAAGATCTCGGTGGTCTTGTGAGTGGTTGATAAACTCCGATTGCAGTTTTCTTTAGGAAGTCCCATAGCTGTGAGGCTTAACAGAAAAATAAAACGGTGAATACTTCCACTAGTTGGGTAGAAGGTGACGCCCCTAATGAATCGACTATGAAGGTGGCTGTTAGCTACATCAGCGCTAAAATTCCTTCATCGTTATTGCCCTGGCTTTGATGATGAACCCCTAGCACATTTAGGTTTTGATCTTCGGCCATCCTGGTCCTCAGGACCCAACACAATATTATTCTTCTCTTTTGTCTTTTAATTTCAAATATGAAAAAGGTGTTGATACGTCCTATCCACATAGAAAGCTTACCCTTTTCACACACATTACCAGTGGATGCTACAGCCGCTATCACTTTGGCTGCAGGAGGGGAATGGTTAAGTGACACTCTCGACGTCTTGTTTGGTAAACTGGATGTTTACCCAGGCGCCGTAGTCTTGCCTAACCGTTCGGCCGGAGATGCCTTTGTATGGTATAGCAAGCTGTTTAGCTACTTGTATCGATTTGCCACAGTGTGGTTAGATACAATGCACTGGCAGCTTCAGCTTGGCAGGATGGGAATTAAGGTTGCTATAGACTATTGTAGGATCAAACTCTAGCAAAAGAAAGAAGGGTTTGAAGTGCAAGAAGGCCTAGCTGTAAGTACTTCCCTGGTATCCAACAAAAAAGTGAACTTAGGTTTCATTCCTTTTGCTCTAAGTATACACCTTGAAAGCCAGTGATTACGGACAAAGAAGTAGATGCTCAAGCCCGCAATAGAAAGAGTTTGGGGAGCCCCTTAAAGAAAATAATGTGTGTTTTATTTACGGAATGAAACTTAAGTGGAACCCTCCTTCTTTAGTGCCAACCCGGGGATCAAATGGAGATGCCCCTGTCAAGTGACTCCAATCGTATCTGAGTTTTAATGACAGAAAGGTAATCCTTTATTAATATAATCGCAAGTAGCTTATCTACTAGCACAAAGCCTGTCTCTACTCACTAGCAAGCCAGTCTCTAGTCTACTAGCAAGGGTAGAGTTGGATCTGCCGCAACGAGCCTACTCTGCTTGAAAGGGGGAGAGGGGGAACCCAAAAATAGAGCCAGTGGAGTTCTCTCCTAAGCCAGTAGTTCCTATCCTAGTAGGAGGGTAGCTTCTTTCTTCCAATATAGCTTCTTCCTCTATATACGGGCTAATCACTAATCAATAGAGACAACTGAGGTAACCACCTAACTAATAGAATGGCATTTCCTTCTGTTAGAACTTTAAGCAGAATACCTTACCTGCACTTGTATCTCTTTAAGGAAGGATGCTTTTACCTGTCCTAGTTGCTAGTAGCATAGGATCTAGCGACATCAGCATAAGATGTTGCGACCGAATCATAGGAGAAATTGTCCAATTATCCTCCGCTGTTAGTTCTTGACAGAGGCTTCAAGGAAGGACTCCTGAATGGGATAAGGGCCGACCCTCTCCTTTAGAGTTGCTGTTGTTTATGTCCTTTGTATCTCAGTTGCTAGTGGGGAAGCTGTCTTCTTATTCAGAGACAGAACAGGGGCGGATTGGGGGCTGGAGCCCTTCGCTCACTTGCTTGTTCCTCTCTGGATGTTCCTAACTACCTAAGCAATAGTACCTGAGGTAAGTAGCTACTCGAATATGGCTTCTATCGAAGAGGTTAGGATAGATAGAGGAGCAAGCACGGATGGAAGCCAGGAGAATATGGATATCTTTTCTGTAGTCTTACTGTAAGTTTCTAATAGGTAAGGCCAGAACATCCTGTATGAGGTATCTGTTGTTCTTTCTTTGCTGTTGGCTAGCGGGCTACGGTTCTTTCTGTTGCTAGGCAAAGAGTGTAGTAGAAGAAAGAAGATATCTTAGTGTTATGCCTCCCCCCGTAAGTAACTGGTAGTTGAGTAAGGGGAGTGCAGGGCATTCCCTCCTATCTAGAGTGAGGAGCCTAAGGGCAAATAGGCAAAGAATAGTCACAAAAAACCTCTGTTCTTAGCTTAGATGGAGGTTTTCTAATTCCTCTCGTTGGCCCCCTTTTCCCTTCATTAAAGTTTAAACCGATCTGAAGAGAAGTGTCTCAAACGGTAGAACTCATCGCCTATTGGGTGATTTTACCCTGCAGGACGAACTCGCCCTTTTAGGCACCTTTTCTCGACTTAAGACCTTAGACTTTCTCTGTTCTTACTACCCCTTCGCGCACCTGTAAGAAAAAAGAAGGGTCACCCATATCTAGTCTAGTCGGTAAGACCCTACCGCCTTTCCATGACACCAATTCGTAAGAGTCCCGTCCGGGTAAAGTACGCGTATTGGCGACCCGCGATTTCGTGTTTTGGGAGTCAATCCCTAGTAGCTGCGAATGTCGTCGTATATTAGCGCCGTCTGGAACCCCCTATTCGTGTCCAAACCTGGGGTCTTGCTTGGCTTTCCTGCCCCCTATCTACTCTAAGTCTAAGGCTTCAGACGGGATGCTCTAGTTGCTCTGGAACAATTAGGAAATTATCTAGAATAAAGAAGAATGTCTGACGCCTAAGTCTTGAACTCCTCTTTACCTCCATCAAAGTCAATTGTAAAGCTTTCTAACTCGCCTGAAGGAGACTAGACTTCCTTAGAAAGAAAAAGTCGTAACCTTCGCTCCCCCCTACCTATTATATATATTATGGCAATGGCCCTCTTCCCGCCTTGCAAGGAAAGAAGAATTATTTGGAACCACGCCATGGACTGACCCCTTATACTGCTCTTGCCTTCTTGCTTGCTTGGTTGCTAATCCCCTTCCTTCCTTTGCTTTTAGTGTACTAAGGCCTGCCTGCTTTCTTCTTTGTGATTGCCTTTAGGACAGTGCTATGAGTGAGTAAGGGATGGAAGTAGTCTGCTGGTAGTACCAATAGAGATGTTGGCCACTCTCCCCAAGGAAGTATATAGAGTCTCTCTTGCTTTTAGGACTTCAATTCACTTCCTTACTTTTCTCTTAGTTCTATAACTATATAAAGAAATATAGAAAGAAAGTGTGCTTTGACTGAAAAGCGGCCAATGCACGGAAAGATAAGGGCAAGAATCCAAGACTAAACTAAACGACCAACCGGTTGGACTTCGTCCGTCCTATCTTCGTACATAAGCCAAGACGGCAGCGCTAATTTTCTCCTCGCAGGGATTTTGACCCCAGTCGGAACAAGGTACCTACCCCTCTTCAATAGAAGGAAGGCTACTGAGAATTTGCGACCCCACAGGTTCCCCATAAACAGCGAAGCTTCATAGGGAAAGAGTCCGTGGCGGACCTTAGATCCAGACTGAATCGAAAAGCCTCTCAGCCGGTTTCAACTGGTCAAAGGTTCCATCCATCGGTATTAAACAGAGCGTATCCATCAGCCAATCATGTACTGGCCTAAGGAGCGCCTGTTTCACACGCGTGGACATCGCAAACACCTGCGCCTTCCCATTTCAGGTTTTTCTCCCAGATTGTGATCACACAGGTAAGGATAGCATGATTGACAGGTTGCGGGTCCTTTGGATCATGGGCCACAGCTACTTGGGTAGAGACCGCTGAACATCATTTGGACAGGCCGAGGCTATATGGGCTTAGGCCTTTTGATGGCTGTTATTTTCTGGGCTATTTGGAAGGGTTAACTAATTATTTAGTTAAGCAGTCAAACAAGATCGGATGGACCTGACAAGCAGGCAATGGGAGTTCGAGCAATGGTACGTACAGGAGTTCAACTGTGAAGATAGACTAGCCAGCCACGAATGGGGCTTACCCTTTTGTAGATCTTCCGAGGGCATATGTATTTATTTTGTTCATGTTGTTTGGGAGTCAAAGCAGTGGTGAGACACTATATTTGTGTCTGGTAAGCTTACGAGTTCGACTGTGGGACGGGAAGAAGGTCAGAGGTGTCTGGTGATACAAAGGTCATAATTGGTTTCCAATAAGAAGGGCTCTTTCCACGGGTCCCCCAATAAGCTAGTTGTCGACCCAATCGCCAATGATGATTCCTGAATTCAGACTTCTGTCCCTTGCTTTCGATCGTGGATGGCTGGAATGTATAAGCCAATCTGTTGCTTTCGTTTGAAAGGCGTAAGTGGGATGTCCTCAATATGATCAGTTGAACCGAACGCGTAATGTACGAAATATGAATAATTGCGTATATCCCTCGTCATACCGAAACGCCAATTCCGTTCATTAAGGGGGGTCCAGCCATTGGATTGGGTTGCTGCTTCAGCAGCTTCAGTTCGAAGGGTTCCAGCCAGTCCCTAATGGAAGAGTCCTTTCAACCGGTTGAGTCAGTAGCGGCTAAAGGTCTAATCCCTTAATCCCGTACTAAGGAATTCGTTTTAGTACAGGTAAGTAGTTAGCCGTTGAAGTCTCAAGTAACCGCTTTCTTTGTAGCTCCGGCTAGAGTTCTAAGGTTTAGTAGCCCTGGAGGTTCCTTTACTACTAGTCAATCAGTTCGATTCGGTCTCTGCAGAAGGGCTTTACAAGCAAGTTTCTAATACACCCCCCTCAACTACTCTTTTCTTCCCTTCCCACTACATAAGGCTGCTCAAGGTCTTATCTTAGTAAGCCAAGGGTGTTCCCGGTCTTCCCTACTAACAACCAGTCTGTCTGAGCTCCTACTAAAGGTTTAGTTGCGGGCCTTGAAGATCTCCCCCTTCCTTTATCTCTCTACTAAATACATTGACTTCTGAAGTCATGAACTCAGGCGCCCATTCCTAACCAGTTCATGAAACTCGTTTTGCTTCATCGACGGACCTCTCTTATCTACCAACTTATGGTCTCAAATACGATGCCCCTCCCGAAACCCTATTAGTTTAAGCCTGACGGGAGTACTTCACTATACTATAGGAGCTTTAAGGAGGTGAGTTCTTCTTTATGGAGAGAGATATCACTCAAAAGTCAGAGATGGAAGAGGTCGATTGTGCAAGAGTAGAGATCTATAATGCATCCACATCAACACTTTATCTTTCTTGCAAAGAAGCAATTCGAACAAGATTATCCTTTCCTTTACAGATGTATCGATCAAAAGAATGAGGGTAGACAGACTGCACTTATGAATGGTTCCATGGGATGACGTATGATTTGTAGAAGCTGACAAAAGGGACAAAGTAACCTCATATGGGGATGTCCTAAGATAGGTATAGTTGTATTTCTATGTGGATGGGTGATCCCTCCCCTACTTGAATGGGGCCTGCGTACGATATATGAGCATAAAAGCGAGTACCCTTGTTGGTATACACTCGATTCCGAATAGATATAGTAGTTGGCTCAGAGGATTCAATCGGGTACTACCCAATGTCATATGCAGCTCTGCTGCTCCTGCATCCCTTATGAATAGAAAGACTCTTCCATCGCGTGCAAGGTGGATCCCCGGCTCCAACGCCGAAAAGCGCTTTCCTTAATAATCTTCTTTTAAGATAGCCATAGTCCATTCCAGATTCAACACCAGCAGCATCCTAGCCCGGAAGAAAAAGAGTAGCTGTTAGGCCCCACACCGGTAACACCGGGCTTTCTTTTATTTTATTTCTTTCTATTTAAGCATCGGTGTACTCTCGCCAATAGTGAAAGTGGTAGAGTCGTCCAGCCCCGAAGCAAAGTAAATTCCCTTACTCTACTTGAGATTTTGATCTCCTTCCTTAAGATGATTTTCAGATGCTTAACTCAACTTATCATTTCCAGGCTCTAAAGGTATTCCATCTGAACTACCTTCCACAACCCAGACTACAGCTGTCGGAAGGATAACCACCAAGGCGATGAAGCTCGATCTGTCCAAGTCCCTATGCCTCCCGCAGAAGACTTAGAAGTAATACCTACAGAGGAGGCTGCATCACTGAAAGACATCTTCTATCGACAAAGTTTGAAGAAGTGTATGCGAAAGATCACAGAAGAAACGGAAAGTGAAGACACAACAGAATCTGATGAGGCTCTCCCAGTGAGAGATAATAGAGACAATACTCGAGAGAATTATGGACTCCCAACAGATATAAATGGGGAGGTTAGCCTCTGGGAACAATGTATTTGGCTTGTTCTTATCCAATCCCCCTTTTTATTTATAAAATATATCTTTTACAACTTAACAGGAGCCAATGAGACCAGGAGCAGAAGATGAACCAATTCTAGCGGCTTCCCAGTCACATTTGAAAGGAACTGAACCTACCAAGGAGGTGACTAAAAACCAAGTCTCTGATGACCTCAGAATACAAGAACAAACAATTGGCCATCAAGAAAGAGTTGTACCTGTAACTGTCACTAAAGCTTCTTTGACGAACGAACCTCAAGGTCGTGTAGAAACCACAAGAGCTTCCACACCTTCCCCAACGGTTCCTGTTGAGACCAGACCTCCTCGAGCGCTCACCTAGTATCAAGGAGCTTGCTCGCAGAACTCTCAAGCATGGATGCCCAAGAACCTCATTCGAGTGATGACATCTCTGGCTCCAACTTAGCTGTCACTCCAGAGTATCTGCAGCAACAGAGGAAGGCTTTGGGTGACTTCCTCAACATGTCATTAGAGGCGACTCATCAAGCCAATGCCTTTGACAATGTTGAGAAAATTGCCCTGACCTTGAAAGAGCACACTTTTGATTCGCTTGAGAAGGAGAATCTCGAAGACCTTCTGGCTGACTTGATACAGCTCAAGGAAACGACCCCTAGTCTCGTGGCCAGGGTAGATTCTGCCCAAGCTCCCCAAGCATCTTCCTCAGAGAAGTCCACAAACCTTAAAGCAAACTTGGCTCAAAAACGAGGAAAGAGAGGTATACTTTTCATATTGCCGTATATAATGAAAAGAGATGCTCTCATGAGAATCAGTCCTATGCTTTCTCTTCTCCTAGCGCAGCAAGCTCGGGAACCCACTATATTATCCTATGAGGGGACGAGCCCTACCTCATTGTTTCTTCCTATCTTTCTCTCTATTCTAGTGGCATAAGAAAGAGTATACACCTGTATGCGACAGGACTTGGCTGCCCAAGCTGCTCTACGTACCCTTTTGTTAAGGGATCACGTCGCTCGTAGTTCAGTTATATCCCGGCACCGCTCATGCAAGCATCCATAGAGTTCCATTCTATACCCCGCCTTCCCCTTCGCATCTATTGATCGCTATCTATTCTCCTTGCATCCATCCCGGGGTCGATCGTATGGATCAACATCTCAGTGCTCTCCCCTCTTGGCACAACCCTTTATTTATACTCCTTATATAACTTTAAAAGAGTTGTCGGCTTTTGCCGAAGCGCGTCAAGCCACATTTGGTGCTCAGACACGCTTGGCTCTATCTCCAAGCTGGAGATGATGTGTCGAGTGGCTTCATCATAGATAGATTTCATTTCTTCTTCTGAGCGGGAAAGTTGCCATTTCGGCCTTCCGCGCTCACAGTAATGATGAAGTTGATCTCTAACCAAGAGATGCAATTCCTCTTCTTTTTTTAAAACTTCTTGTGGATCTTTATTTGGATCCACAGAAGTTTCGGAGGAGGCGGCCGCCCCTGTGTTCGAGGGCCCATTCACTGAAGATCCAGATTCTTCTGGCATAGGCTCCAGTAAGACCCTTTCGTCGAAACTCCTCCAATCGGAAGAACCTGCCGTGTTTCCCGAGTTGGATGGGACGGAAGAGGCCGGCAGAGAATGTTCACTCACACAAAAAATGAGAACAGAAGATAAAGAGAAACCCACAAGAAGACCTAAGCTAGAAAGTAAAAAAATTCGTAGAAAATACAAATAGAAAGATATGACAAATACAATGGATAGATACAGAAAAAAGACAACTCGAAAGTTGTACTTTTTTTGTAAACGAACGCAATAAAGACGAAACAGAAATGAAAAGCCTAAAATAGAAATACCAAAAATCAGAAGATTTTGACCTGTGTTCATTATAGCGATTCCTTCTGATCCTAGAAAACGTCCTAAAAAAAAACCTGCTACGGAACTCAGAGTAAAGAAAATTTGTCGTGAAATCATGATCTTTTTTGTTTCTTATTTTTGTACGAGAAAGACATCATTTACGGCCGCACCATTTCCGTGAGAGATCCGATCTCAGTTGTTTTCAACTTTCTCTCCCGGTAGGGCTATTGGAGGAAAGAGGATCCTGTTTCCCAACCCGTAACCTTAGGGCGACCTTCCAACCAAGAATGGTCACCCCCTCCACAGACTATTATTGCGTTGGTGTTCCGTGTACCTAAGTGCTTCTTTCTTTTTTTTTATTCTCACGATCTACTAAAGGGCAAGTAGCTTGATTGGTTCGAATCCAAGTCGTGAGATAGCGTCAAGCAACGATGAATAGGCGAGACTCACCCCAATTGCAGGAATAGATTGAGAAAGAAGCCCTCATTCATCTATTGATACAAGCTACAAGTTTCAACTTCAATGTGATGTGTTAAGCTAGCGTTCCTTCTGAGCCAGGATCAAACTCTGATTTTGACTATGATTAGTTCCTTTTGTGGTAGAACCTGGTGAACCGGGCGTACTACTTCCCGACCTTCTGTGGACCTTGCTTCTCTTATGATTTTTTCGACTTTTCTTAGATTTTCGACTTTCGTTCCCAACCTTCTGTGGGCCTTGCTTCTCTTATTAGATTTCAACGTGAGCTTCGATTTCAAGATGCAGCTTCGTCGATTTAGAATAAGAAGCGTGTGGCGCTAGCTTGAATCTACGTTCATCTATTATATACGAAATTCTAATTCTCGTTCCTGATCTCGTTCTCGACAGTCGTTTTCGGCCAAAGGTTCCTTTCGATTGCTTGCATTTCATCCGAGTTGTGACTTTGTTTCTTCCTTTTGGGAGCGGATGTAACTAGCACCGAAGGGAACCACCCAGAGGCGTCCTTCTGTGTCGGATAGCCCATTTTCATTGTGATTGCACGATATGGGACATCCAATGGAAACGACGGATGGATCTTCTTTAGAGCGGGACTGTAACTAGCTCTGCTGCGCCCGAAGCCTTCTGTGCTTCCACAGGATAGGCATTTCTATGTGATATAGCGAAAAGTGCACACTTGCTCTTTCCTTTGGGAGCAGGACTGAGCCCCTAGGTGCACGTAGGCTTCCACAGGAGAGGCATTTTCTCGTGATTGCACGATATAGCTCAAATTGTCTTTTAGAGCTGGACTGTAACTACCACCGCATATGAGAGGAAAGCTGCGGGCTAGAGCAGGAAGGGGACGAGAAAGTCGAAGATCCTAGTGCCACGCTTGATAGAGTACCCAGCTTTCTGATCACGCAAGATCTCGAGCGAGGCCGGCGAAGTCGGCACAAGAAGTAGGAGGGAGAAAGCCAATCGGCGAGGAGAGAGCTGTGCTCAACCGTATTATACACTGACTTTGCCACATCCTATCGCCTGGCCAGCCTTTTACTCTGACCTTGGGTTGGTAGAACACAACCAATAGAATATTGAGCTTGAGCATCCAGGCTTCTTAATACACCTATCGTTTAGATGAGTGGACCGGTCGGCGGCAAGTCGATCTCATCTCCGGCTACGCCATTTTGACCTTCTCTTCCATGAAATCTTTCCTCGATTCAGCTGCCTCTCTGAACTCCATTCTCTGGCATCTCATTCGAAATCTTTCTTATTTCTCGATTCTTGATGAGCAAGCTGATAGGATCATAATTCAGACTTTCTTTTCACTCCATTGCTAAATTGATATTCGTGAAGCGACCTTTTCCGGTAGGGAGATGAAAGATCTTCTTCGTATCGAAGGAAGACGGGACGGAAGACCGAACGAAAGACGAGGGACGAGACCGGAAGGACGAGATTGAATATCTTCTTCTTCACATCCCGGAACGAGACTGACAGTCGAGACAGAAAGTCGAGGAGACAACGTGGTGGCTCTCAAAGAGGCCTTAGCAAAGCATCATCCCGCTCAGTTCCAAATCCCGTTTCAAATCCAGATGTTGACCTTGAATCAGTCGATTCAATTTACTTCGTTGACCGAGCAAAGATAGTAGCCTGGGTTGATGAATCTGACGGTAGCTAATCAGCTCGCTGGAAGTGGGATAAGTCCCCAATTGTCAACTTCTTTCTCTGGATCCGTATATTAGGGGCCTTCTAGTGGCGCATATAAGCTCTGTGATGGTTCCTCGGGACCTTCGGGTCGCTCCTAGTGATCGAGCCAAGACGTCTATTTCGTGAAGGGAAATTAAATCACAAGCGTCTTTTAGATAGATGTTCTAACTTGCATGGCAATCGAAAGCGAAATCAATGACATAGGAAAGAAAGCCTTATCCGTCCTAGCACTAAGCGTGATCCCTTTAGTACGCTGTTAGCTCGAGTTGGCTCGAAAACTACTTTCTTTCCCTCTACGAGTAGCGGCCTCTCTTTCTTACTGTTGTTCCTGCTCTTTGTGAGTGTAATTCCTTCCCTTGCACCACCATAAGCTCGGGGCAAGATGCGCTTTGAGTCCGTTTTCCTATTCTATTTAGGTGACGCGGATCCGCAGTTGACAAACCATCTCGACTATACATTTCTCCACTTCGGGCGAACTCTAACTCAACAAAGAAATCTGTTTCCGAGTCGGGTGCCACTTGACGAAAGTCTGTCCTTTGCTCTTTCAATCAGGCTAGTGATTGCAACAATGGGAATTTCTTCCAATGGCCTTCTTGGCCTCTTGAACGAGGTGTCTATAACAAACAAGACGAATGTGCAGCTGCCCTCATTTTGGGACCCATTAGGAAGAGAAAGAAGGACCACCAGGTCTATCAACTGGAAAGCCGGGCTATCCGCTCCGACACCTCTCATTGCGTTGTGCACAGTGCTTTATGTAGATGAGATTCTTTTCTCAATGCGAACAGGACTATTTAGATCATCTCCGTCTCGTGGCGCGTGCCTAGTTCTCTCTTTGGGCTCTCTTCGGCCAGGAAGGCTAGCTTGAACAGTAGCACAGGGATAGGACTTCGATAGGCAAGTCACAAAGTCTAAGCCATATTGTGTTGTGACACTTTCATTTTCTAGTATACAGGGATAGCAATCGCACTAGCAGCAATTACACCACTTCCGCTTTCACTCTGAAAGCAATAGGTGAGTTCTTTACACTGCGATATTTAGTGAGACAGCAAGAAGGCGGATGTTGCTCAGGTGCTTGTGCCCGCATACTTGAGTCTAGCATCCTGGAATCCTGCTGTACTACATTTTCAGAGGACAACACATCTAACAAGCCCTCACTGTTCCACAATTTCCGAGCAATAGCATTCACAGCAGTATAATGTAGTTTATGACCAACAAAATGCCCAACTAATGTAGTTTCCCATTCGGTACAGCCCTCAGCAACAGCAGTCGCTGGGGGGGTTTCACAAGAATTCTTCCATCATGCACAGTAGGTTTAAAGTAACTGAGATTGCACACATTACCTTTACTGGCCATGCGCCATCGATTCCAGTTGGAAGCCCCTTCTTATTCGCTCTTCAGCAACTTCTTGTGCTCTAAAACACTAGAACGACTTGCCTCATAAGAGAAATGACCTGCGGGAACTCACTCCCCTTTTGGGGCACTTTTGGGTTTCGGACTTGAAATCCCTATTCTTCTTAGGCTCGTAGGGGAAATCCACCTATGGGCATAGGTAGCAGCGGTCAAAGCATTACTTTAAAACCCCTTAACGCGCGTTGGACTGTTTGATAACCAACAGTAGGAGATCAGGTTGACTTCATTAACTTCGTTTACCTAGAAGCAAAGCCCGTGACATCCCCTCCCGCTCCATAGTCAGAGCAACAATAAGGTGCATAATTGGAACTATACGAGGTAGTGGCCTTGGAACTCAATCTGTGGAATCTGCTATGGGCTTTCGAACAGGCTCCGTATATGATGAAACTTGAGCTCGATCTGCATTTTGATCTGCTTCCATCCCAGCTACTGACTCGGATGCTAGCTCTCCATTTCAATCTGCTGCTGAAGGGACTGCTTCAGGTGCTGGTTCTAAGTGAACGAGGTATCCTGGCACTGGAACGAATGTGGGAACGAGTTCTGAATCAACTGAAATGGCTGGATCAACTTAACCTGCTCCTGAAGCTGCCTTAGCCTATACTGTATTTGCCTTTGTCCCCATCTATGCCTTTGTTGCTTCTGCTCTTGACAAGGATGCTGGGATTCCAGCTGGTACATTCACTGGTCCTATCTCTATTGCCTTTGCTTATGGGGGCCCGGTTTATTAATCTCTAATCTGAGTTAAAAACTTCAACAAGATCAACTGATTCCAGGTCAACAACGGGAACTATCCCTGATGCTCCTATCTCTGCTACTTATGTCTGACGCATTCGGGGTGGACTTCACAGGCATTGGCTAGGCGTTAGCGTTTGGTTTTTGGCTGGCTGGGATTGTCTTCAGTTGGTCAGTGTTCGGGCTTCGGCGGAGCTTTGCTCTTACCAGTGAGGGCTTTGGCTTAGCCCCGCTCCCTCCCGGTCCTTTACTTAGCGTTCTTCCTGCCTATGGTAAATTTATCACTTAGCAATGTTACGTCCTGTGTGGTTTTTCCAGATGTGGTATACGATATATGGTGTCTGCTCTATGGTTACCAAGGGTGGGAACACAAAATATAGGAACAGACCCTAATGCCGGAGCATCTCTTATTGTTACATATAGAAAGATTTTGATAGGAGCTGGCACTAGATATTAAAAACTGGTTTACTGGATCTACTAACACTAGCTAAGCCACTTAATCAATGGGCACATTCATGAAAAAAAAAGAGTGCTTTAACCGGCTGGCCATCAACTGAAACCGCTGCTCTTTCCCCTGTTATTGGTGGGGCTTACTATGTGCCTTTCTATGTCTCTGCCTCTGTCTTTGCGCCTACCTCCACTGTAGCTGAGGGATGTAACTGTAGCTGTAGCGTCGGCCTAACGGAATACTAACTAGGTAGCTTTCTCCTTCCTTGATTTGAGAGTATGAATATGGTACTAAGCTAAGCCTTCGCCGTTTGAGACCGGGAAGCGTGAAGAAGGAAGAGAGTCAGAAAGAAAGGAAGCTGCGGCCCATTCTGAAATAGAATTCGGCAAGACGGACAGAAAGGAAAGAAGTCCCGATTGCGGCAGAAAAGGCATTATTGATTGAGAAGATTCCCTTTTCTAGTTCCAAGGGAGAGAGGCCTTGATAGTTCGTTCTGGCGCTGCCTAAAGGTTCTTGATTTGCTTCTTTTTCAGGGGCTATAGAAGACCCTCCAACTATAGTTGAAAGAAGGTATAGTGGCTCGGACATGTAGAATGGGAGTTTCTTTCACGCAGTAAATAGAAGAAAGAAAATCACAAACTTCTAGGGCTTATACTTATAGGGACTAAAGGACTAGAAGAAGAAAGAAAGGCAGGCTCGGCCGGGGAATACACAAAAGGAATTGCAGAAGAAAGAAATACCAGGCGGGGCGGGCCATCAACAAAGGTTATAGCCGTAGATGAGAATGACTAGTCCTATGGGACTGAATCGACATGGGAAAGCAAGAGAACCGAGTGGGATCCGGAATCGGGCATGCACTCAAACACCTACTGCCCTCGGGAAAGCTTCTAGCGGCACGTCTTCTTCTTCCTCATCTTGAACGACAACGCACGTAGTGATCATTATAGCGCTTCCTTCTCTTCTTGATGAAACCTCTAGCTTCTCTTTCGCCTGGCTGGTGTTCTAATGTTGCTGGATTAGGTCTGCTTTCGAATGAGCGCTCATTCTTATGTCATTTTTTCATTACTTATGCTTATGTTATTTCAACGTTCTCGTTCTCAACAGTCTTCTTTCCGTCTGTCTCGATCTTTCTCGACATTTTCTTTCCGGGTGGGACTGCCGCTTCGGCGTTTGAGCCATTCCTTCCTTTCGTTCCGGGATGGGGCGTCGGCCTCCCTCTTAGGTTGAGAAGGGACAATCCCGGCCTTTCTTTCCGCCTTGTAAAGAGATTAGAGTATTCCCTAGAAGCATGAAGTTGATATGGGCGGAAGGCGCCTCAAATGATTCAAACGATGAATCATCCAATCTATGAAGGGTCTGTATACATCGTAGGTTTTTCTTCTTACAAAATGGCCGGCCTCTTGAAAGAGGTCTATTAAGAGTACATTCAAGAAATCAATGACATCTTATTCTTGCCTTACTTTTAGAGGAACGGGACGGAAGGAGACTACACTTTCTATTTCTAGGAGTCGACCCATTCTTGCTTTCTTGCTGCCCTTGGGTACGAGAGCAGCAGTCCGGAGTAGAATTGAGTTACACCCTTTTTGCTGCTTGGAGACGAGACTCCACTTTATAGAAGTCAAGTTCCCCTTTCGGACCGGTCAGATCCTGGAGCTACGGCCCAATACATTTCTGACGTCATTTCCTTCCCTCTGTAGGACGTGAGGCCAACTTCTTATTGTTACAGTGAGGGGCGCTCCTTGAGGACGACTTCTTACAAGTTCCTCGGTTCATTCTGAGCGGAGGCCGAGTCCATTCCTATTCGAATATGTAGGCCGGATCAGTAATATTTCGTGACGAAAGAACCCTCGACCTAGAATACCAAAAGTAATTCAGCAATAGGGGAAGAAGAAAGGCACCTTTTTCAAGGCCGGCAGGGAGTCCAATCTTAGGGAATGAAATAGAATAAAGAAAGTCACCCTTTTTTCTTAGGCTCCATAGCCATCAAGAATGGATATGTACAAAACAAGACTTCTACTTCTATTAAATAAAACAACATTAGTCTTATCCGCCAAATGAAAAGCTAGAAAGTGTCAAATTATTTGTATTTGTCAACTGCGGTGAAAAGCGCGTTAAAGGCCAAAATAGGACTGACAACTGCAAAACGGAACAAAAAGACCAAGTGTCACCGGCGAAATAATCTAACTTGTCAAAATGAAAGCGAAGGTACTCCAACTTATTGAAATCGAAGAACAAGAAGAAGTCATTTCTTTCCCTAAAGACGAAATAGGCTTTCTTTGTCTATTGATGAGTTGTAGGGTTTCCCTCCCTAGATGAAACTACTGAGCGATGCCCGCCCATCTGACGGGAAGGAGAAGCGACCTCCCTTATCGAGATAGCAGGGACTTGAAGGGATGTGGGGACGGAGACTGAGCAGAAAGAGCTTCCAGACCTTTGAAACGTTTTGAATGACTCTCGAATTGCACTTTTTCAACGTAGGTGCGACGAATTGGGACGACTCCCTGACCTTTCGGGCAACCCTAGGGTACGTCTTTGTTGAAGTCACTAAGCGTGATAGCTTAACTGCGCCTCTATCTCTAGTTGGAATTCTTATCTTAAACCGGCCATGCCAGACAAGTACTGGTTGTTGTTCTGCCATCCCCTCTCCCAGTTGCTATGGATCGAGAGAGCCCAAGCCCAGTCGCTCCTCCTGCATAAATGCATAAATAGAGGCATAACTCGAGTCTTCTATGGGATCGTCTAGCTCGTAGCTAGGATCTTCATCAGACGATTATTAATATGATTA
>JAXBDA010006897.1:0-19252 GCA_036023075.1 Gaultheria prostrata
CAGAGTGGTGTTGATGGTGGTGTGGTGGGTGGTTGTAGTTGTGGGAGTGGCGATAGAAGTTGAGGCTGCGGCGGAAGAGTGTTTGTGGTAGTGGTAGAGTGGTGATGGTAGTTGTAGAGTAGTGGTGATGATATCTATATGGTATTGGTGGTGGTGGTAGAGTCGTGGAGATGGTGGTGGTGGTGACGACAATGATAATGATGGTTGTGTGAGGGGTAGTGGTGGAGGGGTAAATAGTTGAATGAAAACACTCGTAAATTCAGTCAAAATTAAGGCCTATTTTGGCCTAATAAGTTAAGTATGCTTTTTGCTATTTGACTTACTAGGGGGAAAAGCAAAAAACTTTTCTAACTTATTTTGGTCTGAAAAACTGTAGAAATTACTTATCAGCCCAAAACCAAATAACTTTTTTAAACTCAAAAAAGTAAAACTTAACTTAAAATAGGCCAAAATAGCTCAAAGCTACTTAATTATCAATATTTTAGCTTACATTTTAAAAGCCACTTAATCTTTTAAGTAATGTACAATGTGGTTATTAAATCACTTAGTATTACTCAATTCATTGAGTTTTAAGTGCTAAATCTGGATTATTAAACAAGGCCTAAAAATAAGTAGGCTCATTGCGAGCTCTCAAAAGTACAAATAGACCATACCAGTTTCAAATGCAAAGAAACAAGCCTCCCAAGGATGGCTTAAAACTTAATATTGAATATGACTTGAAATTTCATCCTTATTTATACAGTCTACCTAATTTACTCATCATCCTTACATTATAGATTATATTAATTATATATTCAAACACATAATATATGTCAATTTGAAATTGAAATCAATATGATTTTCTAAGCTTAATTATCGGGATTCTCAAGTTGTCATAAAAAAAAAAAAATTGAATAATGCCTCTCTCATGACTCTTTCTTCATTTCTTAGGCAACCTAACTCAAATCAAACTCAGATTTCATCTTACATCACCCACTATTAATAAATAGGAGTGCAATTTTAATTTGTTCACCTTTCCTAAGAGATGGTGAACAAAACTCTCTCTCTCTCTCTCTCTCTCTCTCTCTCTCTCTTGGTTGGAACAAAATCTCACTCAACGTATAGTACAAAGCATTAGCAAAACAAGTAGACTTACGATATCAGATAAACCTAACTTTCATACTCAATTTCCTTCTGACTTTTTGTGGCATGTAAAAAATATAAAATCCCTCCATCCCATTTTGTTGACCCCTAATTCCATTTGGAATGTCTCAAAATACTTTTTATTTTTAAAAGTCAAAGAAAAATGTGTTTAAATTTTTTAAACTAAGCCCCATAATGTTTAAAAGTAATTAAATAAATGAGAAATAAATGACAATAATGAAAAATCAAATCAAATTTTTGAGAAAACATACCAAAAATTGAAAATCTCAAAAGGGACTAACAAATGGGGCGGGAGATAATTATTGATCGTTAATAAGTAAAGAAAGAAGAAAAACTTTGAGAAGATCAACTCACACATCATCTTACCTGACAATGGACTAAATTTTTTTCCAACAAAAGTATCACTACCGATAGTTTAGGTATGAGGTCGATTGATTTAAACCCTGCATACATGAAAACCATTTATTTCGAGAGAAAATGGAACACATTGGACTTGGTTGTAACTATCTCAATAGTTTAGGGATGAAAGGTTGATTTAGGAGTACTTTAGGGACGGCATAAAGAAACTTGGGATAATTTATGGGATAAAAGTGAAAATTACCAGGATAATAAGTACAATGGACATTTCTAGTTAGTGTTGTCTTACCATAATTCAATAATTTATAAAAAAAAAATACTCCCTCCGTTCCAAAATATTGGTCCTTTTTCACTATTTTGGACCTCTTAAAAAATCGTCTATATTTTCTAATTTATAATATTTTTTATATCCAATATGGATCTTGTTTGATAGATCTCAATTAGTTTTATTATACAAAATTTTTAAAATCCTATTAAACTTTATAGATTGTGAAATATAGACAATTGTTTGAGTGGCACGACTGCCCAAAATGGACCAATATTTTGGAACGGAGGGAGTAATTTATAATAATCCACAATTGGAATGTGTAATTCCCCCCCCAAAAGATAAAAGCTCCCAAATGCTGAGCTTAATTTTTATTTATGCATATTTTCATTCTAGCTGTTTGGTTGTCACACAAGAAATTAGTTATGCCATATTCAATATAGAGCTGCAATTTGACAATCAACCCTTTTTTGAGCTATTGAATTCTCATTTTATATTCTCTAATCAATTTCAAACAAAAAAAATACTAATGTACCCCTAATAGTTCAACATGGTCACTATTGCATATCATAATATTCAGATTATACTCCAAACGCTTTCACGGATTCATAATCTATTTTGCATATTCATTCAAGATTCACAATCTATTTTGACCATTACCATCCATAATCTAAAATTCACGATTCAAAATTTCTTTCGACTACACGGATATTACGGGTGACCTCTTCCCCTTGCAGCCGAGGACCCTGGTCATCCGGGGCCGATGAAGTTGGGATAAAGCCATTTATCAATACGAGGGCCACTCCAGGTGGATGAGGTTGATGGTTCGGGGGCCCGGGCCGTGGATGGCTCAGGGGCGATCAGAAAAAAAAACCTCCCAAACACCCCCTTATTACAATTTGCAAATGAATTCAGAGGCCCCGTTTGGAGACCGGAGATGATTTTAGGTGGATTTGTAATGAGGGTGAATTTGAAGGTGGATTTGTAATGAGGGTGAGCCCACCTCCTAATGAGGGTGGATTTGTAAACGAGGTGTTTGGTTGGTATTTTGAGAAGGGGAATTTGGAAGGTGGATTTGAAAAGATAAGAGGGGAAATGACTTAATTGCTCCCACACTATTATTTTAATAAGCAAAATGGATTTATTTCATTATAATTACAATAAATACATAATAATTACAAAAAAATACATTAAAATATTGAAACCATATTATATTAAAAAATAATTTCCTGAAAAAAATATTTAATTAATTTTGAGCCATTATCACACACAAACCTTGTTATGTGAGTTATTTTTTTTTATTTTTTATTTTTTATTTTATAAATTTTGAGCCATTGTACTAAAAAAATAAAAAAAGATGCCGTTGGGCCAAAAGAATAAAAATAAATACAAAAAAGGCCCAAAATGATGGGCCGGTAGACCGGCAGGGAGTCCGGCTGGCCCATCCTATGCCGGAAAACTCCATTTTTTCTCCGGGAGACTCCATTTTCAACGATTCCAAGCTCCATTTTTGACGATTTTGGCGACAAGCTTTCTCTTCTCTCTTCCTCGATCAAAACTCAAACCACGACGCATACAAAACCCCCCAAATCACCCGGATTTTAGAGGGGTAAAATAGGAACGAAAAACCACCAATCCGCCCTCGTTACCTAACGATAGGGTCAGGGCCGTTGTTGGCAAATCCGGGGGAAGCCGAATTTGCACTCCTAACAGTGAAAATAGTCGGGGTGGATTGGAGGAACAAATTTGAATGCCAAACGCCGGCTGGTGGTGGGCCCTGGATTACAAATCCGAGGGCTAACGACGTCGTCAAACAGGGCCTGAGAGTGTTTGTAAAGAATCAAATCAGGTTTGGCAGTGGGTCAGCCCAATGAAGCCCCAAGACCCCATAAAAGGGCTATTGTAGCCCAATATCCAAGAAACAGCCCACAAAACCCAACAAATCAATTTCAGGAATTTTCCACCAATTTCTCATTTTCTCCCCTACTCTCTCAAACCAAACAGCCACTGCACTCTCACACTCCTCCTCCCCCACCGCCATGGCCTCCGCCGTGAAATCCTTCAATAGGCCATGAATGAATACTGTCGACGTCGATGATTTTCCGAGGCCGTTTTTGACTGATAAAGTTGAGGAGGCCGACAATGCCAATGGTGAGTTATATACACATTTCAGAAGTGATATTCCTCAATTCATGGGCCGCATTATGGTACATAATTTTCGGGAAAATGATATTACGAGATTAGCTTTGGTTTCTGTAGCTTTTACTTAAGGTTTTCGGAAATTCGAATGAGAGAATCTCGAGATATTATTGATACATATTCCTTCCGTCCTATTTTTAGATGCTTCTTATGAAAATCTTGTAGGAAACATTTAAAATGGAGCGGAGGGAATATTATTGATACCACGCGTCAATAATGACAGGTCAACCATAATGTAATAGAAAATTCTCATGGCCGCATTTTTTGATCCGCACAAAACTTGGTACCGGTGTGCGTTTTGAGTGTAATTTTTTTTTGATAACTGGAAGCGCGTCGACTGAGTCCGGGCTCTTAGAAGTAACGATTGGACATAACCCCAGTAGCCAAGGGCGTTTTGAGTGTAAGTTTGATCCACAACTTGAATAGTGAGTAAGGTTTTTATAATTTGTTTTTGGTTTCCGAGCACTTGACAGAATTATAAAAAGAGTACTCAAAATATATTTTTGGATGGGACTGGGCCCGCTGCTATAGCTGCAAATGGACTGAGCTGCTCCGTGGCTCGTTTGATAATCGAGCTAAGCTCAATACTTTAAAGTTGTCCCGTTTGTATAGGCTCGGTTTGTTTATGGAGCCTCGTTTAGTAAATAAACTGAGCTCCGTTCGTTAAGGCCCAGTGTAAACGAGCCGAGCCTGAGCATTAGGCCTGTTTAGTACACAAGCTGAGCACGAACACTACAAGCTCAGTTCGGCTCGGGTCGTTTGCACCCATATTTCTGCATCCGTAGCCCTCTAATAGTAATACCTCCGCCACTGCAGCTATATAATGGTCCATTCCAAATTTCGGTTTACATTTGATCACTACTTTTGAAATTGAGAGAATGTTTATGGCATTTTCATGGAAGGGGCCAGGTTTGCAAAATTCTGGTGCTAAGGTCAAATGGACAAATGTATGTGTCCCTAAGAAAGAGGGAGGCTTGGGGCTCAAGGTGCTTAGGAGTGGAATAGGGCTGCTATGGTTTGGCATCTTTGGGCCAGAAAGAGGGAGGCTTGGGGCTCAAGGTGCTTAGGAGTGGAATAGGGATGCTATGGTTTGGCATCTTTGGGCCATATGCAAGAAGGCAGATACAATGTGGGTCAAGTGGATACATACATATGTGATTAAGCACCACAGTTTCTGGCATATGAACATCCCAAGTGGTTCTTCATGGACTCTTAGGAAAAAATTTCAGCTTCGGGATATTGCTCAAGGCTGAATCACGTATGAGATTGGGTCTTGCACTTGTAAAATAAAAAAGTATGAGACTGGGAATGGTTATTCCACCTTCCTTTGGCATGACAATTGGCATCCTTTAGGTTGTGGCTTTCAATCTTGGCAGATCTTTGACTGCTAAAGTTAGTTTCATAGTTGAGGATGGGGATTGGAAATGGCCTAGGATAAGGAATTACTATATTTCTAAGGAAATTGTGGAGTCTACTCCAACTAATTTAAAGCCACTTTTGCATAATGAGGATGAAGTAAAACGGACCTCAACTAGGCGTGGTGAATTCTCTTCTAGATCAGCATGGGAAGCAATGAGATCTGCTAGACCTAAAGTAAGATGGCATGAGGTGGCTTGGTTTAAACAGTTTATCCCACGATAGATAGATTGGGCAAATGGAGTACATACAGTTACTAATAATTACTTGTATGCGTTGTGACGCTGAAGAGGAGAGTCATTGCCATTTGTTTTATGTTTGTCCTTTGTCTGGTTAGGCGTAGCAGAGTTTGCTGGTACAATGTGGGGTGTGTAGAAACCCCATGGGCGTTGATCAGGATCTCGTTTGGTTTATCCAAAGATTCAGGTTAGCAACAATCTCAAATTCTCTTCTCAAGTTAATATTTTCTGCTACAATCTATCATCTTTTGGTTGAAAGAAATGCTTAGGTTTTTAAGGTCAAGAGAGGGGATGGGACAGTGGTTTTGGGGAACATTAGAAGCGATATAAGGGCTTGCCTAATTGCCTGGGTAAAAGTCAAGAGCATTGCTGAATGGCTATGGATGAGTGAGAGGTGGAATGTCTGATGGTATCAACTTTTCTGCTAGGTTGGCTGTTAGCTTGCTGTGTAGGTTCGCTAGTTTGTCTCATTGTATTGATTGAGTTGTGTTTTTCTTTTGGGGTTTCTTTGGAACAACTGACGTGGGGTTCAATAAAAAATTACTTACCAAAAAAATAAGAATGCATGTTGTAACTGCATATAAGAATATGTGTATTATTATCTTCTAACACATAATCGTGATCTAATCGAAACTTTTATCACAGAAATGATTTATCCTTCAAACTAAGACCTCAATGTACTTAACCTTAACTTTTATCATTTTTATGGGTACCTTTAATTGGGACGGCTATGAGCATTTAATTGGTTCTTGGAGCCATTGGTGTCCCCTAGAACCTTCACGTAGAGAGGCAAGATAGCGGCTACACGTCTCACAATGTCGCTGGCCAACTTTTCTTGTTTCCTCTGTTTTAGTGTATCTACATTATGCTGATCAAAGAAAAGTATATTATGTTATTACCATATTGTTTTATTCTGATTATTGTTTGAGCAGATTTCAACATCTTGTATGTTTAATTGGTTTTTATTCTTACCAGGGTCCTGGGTCGCAAAGCGCATGGAGCTGCTACGAGACTAATAAACCTAATGGACGATGTCTCAACTTGTCACCTAACTCGTAATCAAGGGGAGGATTATGTGAGTGTGCCTGTGTGGTAGTTTTTTTTGTCTTTCTTTATCAATCCTTGCAGTGTTTATCTACTATATGTTGCTTTTTTATAGAGAGATTCAGATGGATCGCCAATCGCGCATCTACATGCAATTGAGTTGTTGGAACTCAGTGTCGGATAAGTATTGTCGTTAATAAATATGTTGGCCTTGCAATATACCATATTCGCATCTCTGGTCTTGATTTAATAATGGCTTGTCTTTTGAAAAAAGTAGACAATGTTTATCAATGAGAATCAGAGACAGACCAGTGAGTGAAGATGATATATGCAGGGTAGTTCCACCACCCAAAGAACATGTTCAGTAAGCCAAAGCTCATTTTTCTTAGATGAGGATGCACTACTTGAGATTCCCTTAGCTTGTTACGACTAATTTTGTAGGAGGGTATCATACAAAAACATATTCTTAGACTATCCTCCTGAAACTCTATCGCCCTCACCCTCTCAACATTCAAGGACTTTATGATATTTGAGACTGCTAGCAAACATAGAAGCAAATGCTTCAGTTTCATGTTTCTTCAATGCTACCCCAATCTCAACCCCACCATTGCCATCTCTGGAATCTGAAAGAGATATAGCTCCACTGTTCTCTCTTGATACTATCTCAACCTTCTTTGGTCCCCTCCACCCAAAATCAATTTCGTAGACCTCAAACCGAGGTGAGGATGCGATACTGATCAACGAACCACCCTCCTTCTTTATAGAAAGCGAGTTAGGTATCATCTCTTTTGCTCCTTTTAGAACTCCATCATCCAAACCTGCTATAGCGTCAACTATTGCCCTTGCTGCTAAGGCAACCCCATCTTCTTCCATCAACTTGTTTGTATCAGCATCTATGACACAACCTGTTATGCAGTTCCTGAAATAAGTAGAAGGGATGGGAGGTTCCAAGCAGGCCCTACAATCAACGCTGATGAAAAGATGAACTTTCTCAGTCGCTAATTTCCAGGTTTTGATTAAGCAAACCCATGTGTAGGCACTTACTATTGCAAAAGTTGATGGATGAAATGATGGTTTCTCTGTATGTTTTATTTTTTTCCTCGGCGGTTCCTCTGTATGTTTCTCCTGCCATTTAGCTTTCACCCACTTCTTGATACTCTCTATGTTTGCTTGTGTCAATTGGAACGTGCCTAACATAGCATCCGATGTAGCTTTCGAGTCCCAAATCTTGAGGCTTCTGTTGTTGGGTCCATTGTGTGCCAGCCATCCATTTAGATAAGCTTTTTCGATATCAGAGGGGTCATTGACTATGGTCCTGTCATAGAACGGAGTTAGTTCAGGTGTTAGACTTGAGTCACTGCCACGCCTGCAAATGGAGGCCCATGAATGCATAAACATGGTTATGGATTTCCCGTCAAACACCGCGTGGTGGGCTGCATAACCAATGGAAAACCCTGTGTTCGGAAAAAGAGTCACTTGCAATGCCATAACTGGTGCTCTTGTTTCAGATGCCAATAAGTTGGGTACCAAATGATGAAATTTTTCGGCTTCACGAAAACCATTTCCTGAGAGATGGAAGAAGTTGGCTTCAGACTCTCCTACTGTAAGTGATACTGCATCACCTTCATTGTATTGGACAATTGGTTTGCCAGAATCCTGTGGCCATGTGAGATTTCCAGCTAGTGGTAGATAGTTTTGAAGGGTGACAGAAAGGGAGTCTTTTAGTTTAGGAAGGATTGTATCTACGAGTGTTGTTTTCGGAACGGGAAGTTCATAGAAGAGTAAGCGCTGACTCGGACGAAATCTCAACCAGAAAGCATCGAAGAATGTGAGAGGAAGTGACGTTTGGGCGGCCGAGTTGGGGAAGTGAGATATTGGAGCCACCTTGCAAACGTCTAGAACCTTCACCAGATTGGGTTGTGCCATGAGATAGAGGGAGAAGTTGGAGGATGTGTGGGTGGTGTATGATGTTTCAGAATTGGAGTGGTTATGAATAGAGGAAAATCCAACTGAGTATTTAACAACATTTACAATGACCAAACTTATGTTTTTGGCTACGTACGAGTTTTACAATCAACTGAGTATTTAGCAACTTCTTGAATTCAATTCTAGCAATAAACCCGGTAATAGCGCAAGTAAACCCGGTAACAGGGCCGGCCCTGAGCTAAGCCGTGTAAGGCGGCAGGCTTAGGCCCCCGAATTTTGGCCAAAGATTAGGGCCCCGGATAGGTACACCCAGGTACAGAATATATACTTCATCTCTCGCTTACATAATAGAGGAATTGGCTAGCATAGTGATAAAGCTTAGTTTCTCTATCCAATAGTACATGGTTCAATTCCTAAGCTTCTCTTTTCCTTCTCCATAACAATATTTTTTCCCCTCTCACACACTTTCAAAGAGAAATTTTTATTGGTGCAAAAAATAGCATGACCAAAAACTAGTTTTATTTGAAATAACGGAGCGAATAATGGAAAAAAACAAAATATAGTACCAAGTAACTATCATTTTTAGGTTAGTTTGATTTTTTGTTCTTTTTAAAATCAAATATAGGGCCCAAATTTATAAGTTCGTCTTAAGCCTTGAGAATCTCAGGGCCGGCCTTGCCCGGTAATAGCGCAAGTGGTTGGCACCATGTAATTACATGCATTGACAAAGGTTCAAACATCACTATGTACAACTAACAATGCCGACTTTCGCCCAAAAAAAAAAAAAAATTAAAAATCCTTTGCTATAGAGATTAGACTATTAGAGAATATTGTTTAAAACTAATGAAGCTCAAATACTTTTTTGGGAGTCATATGCGTACGTAATACCGATATTCCTTAGATACTGACCACTGTATTCCAAAAGTATCCACTAAATAAAATCAAATTTCCTTACTTTTAAGGTGTTAGATAATTTAAACAAATATTTATTTGTCTTCCGGTCTATTTATGATTTTCAAAGCTTAATTGACGGGATTCTTGAGCTGCCATCAAAAGATCCAATAATGTCTCTATCATGACTCTTTGTTCATTTTAGGCAACTCAACTCAACTCAAATCAAACTCAAATCTCATCCTACATCACCCCCTACCAATAAGATAGTAGCTAACTTTCATACTCCATTTTTCTCTTTGTGTGGGGTTTAAATATACTAATCATTAATAACAAAGAAAAGAAAAAGATTTTGCGATGACCAAATCCAACACCATCTTATCTTACAATAAAAAGAAATTGTCCAACTAAATTATCACTCGCGATATTATCAACTTTTTGCACAACATAGTGATTGTAGAGTGGTGCACATACAACAAGAAGAGAAATTAATGGATACATTACAACTTGATTGAGATGGAAATACTACATACATGAAAATGATTTCAAAGAAGCTAAAAATGCAATTGGAAATGGTTGCTCCACCATCCTTCGGCATGACAATTGGCATCCTTTAGGTCCTTTTTTAAAAGCATTATGGGGACAAATCTTTCACTGCTAAATGTAGTTATATAGGATGGGGATTGGAATGGCCTATGAGAAGGAAATCCATTTTTCAGGAAATTGTGGAGCCTACTCCAACTGATTTAAAGCCATGTTTGCATAATGAGGATGGAGTAAAATGGACCTTATGGTGAATTCTCTTCTAGATCAGCATGGAAAGCAATGAGATCTGCTAGACCTAAAGTAAGCTGGCATGAGGTGGTTTGGTTTAAGCAATTTGTCCCCTGATGGGCTGTTATTCTGTTGATGGTTTGTCAAAGCAGACTTAGTACAAGGGTCAAATGACTAATACTACTTGTTTTTTGTTTGGTTCTCTAAGCCTGCCTCTTTAATGCTTTTTGGCTTTGATTTGGGGGCACGGTTCTGCAACAAAACGTCCGTGTAGCTCCTCGGTTCTTGGAGGTTCAGAGGGCCACTGTTTCAGTGATATTCTGAGGGCAACCACTTTGTGCCTATTGCCAAAGGTTAGGTATGTCTCCAATCATTCCCCGCCCTAATTATTGGGGCTTTCTCTGGTTGGGGTGTGGCACAGGTTGTTTGTCCAATGTGAGGTGTCAAGATGCCCTAGGGGATTTGATCAGGAGTGAGTTTGGTTTATCCAAAGATGCAAACAAGCTACAATCTCAAATTAAGTTCTCAAGCTAATTTTCGCTGATACAATCTATCATCTCTGGAGTGAAAGAAATGGTGGGATTTTGAAGGCCAAGAGAGGGGATGGGGCAGTGGTGTTGGGGAACCTTAGAAGGGATATGAGAGCTTGCGTAAGTGCCTTCAACTGGGATAGTTCTTTATCCTAGGTCCTTCCTTCAAACTAAGACCTTAATGTAAATCATGTATATGAGTAACTTCAACTGGGGTAGTTCTTTACCTCCTGGAAAACTCGGTTGCGAGTATTAGGTTGGATTTTAGTGTCATTGGTGCCCGCTAGAACCTCCACGCAAAGAGGCTAAAATGACTTTAGAACAGTGACTCCACTTTGCGCTTATTTACCAATTTGCTTATTAACAAACAAACACAACCATGCATCTGACTATCTGCCGGGGCAACTTTTCTTGTTTCCTCTATTTTATGTATCTATATTTTGTTATTTCTACGTTGATTTAATCTTATTGTTTGAGGAAGCAGATTTATAGCATCTTGTATTTTTTTTATTAGTTCTTTGTCTTACCAGGGCCCATAGGTCACAAAGCGCATCGAGCTGCTACGATCCCCTTTTGGCCTAAACTTTTTTGGGGCTTGTTGGCATGATTTTTTTGGTTATTTTCTCTTAATTTTTATGAGATTTGGAACAAATTTTTACTTATATCATATTGTTCGTCGTGTCGAGAGAAAGGAATCGGAAAAGTATAAAAATGTAGATATAAAAATGTAGACTAAAGTTGAAAAAAAATCCTATAAGATGATAGACTCATTTTGAGTCTTTTTGTCGTTTTATATGAACTTTTTAATTGTTAGTCTATATTTTTACACTTTTAAATTTTTCTCGTCGAGCTAAACGATGTGATGTAAAAATTATATCCAAATCTACTAAATTAAGAGAAAACAACCAAAAAGACCATATCAAAAAGCCCCGAAAAAGTTAGGCAAAATGGGCAATGATGTTTCAACTCTTCAGTCATCACCCGTTCAACTCGTCAGTCGTCACCCATCCGCAATTCAAGGGGAGGCTTTTTGGGTGCTTATGTGGTAGGTTTTTATTATTATCTTTCTTTATCAGTACTTGCAGTGTTTATTTACTTTGTGTTGCTTGTTTATAAAGATATTCAGATGCATCTGCACAGTGATGGCTCTAGGAATTGTTAAGAGGGTGTCCAAGAATTATTTGAACTCTAGTAGCACTATAAATGAGTAAAATGTACTAAAAAAAATCAAATATTTGTGTGAATGATGCGATCAGAAAATATAAATAAAATTAAATTCAATAATTGTTCTCAACGAATTTTTTTATTTCGAGTCCAGCAAGATTAAACTAGTGATAATTTCACTAATATTCTTTCAGGTGAATTGTGGCGACTAGGTTAGCACTGATCTTTTCGGACATATACTCTTCTTTTTGAAGATATATAGTCAATTTTCGTTTAGAGAGAACTGAGAGCATGATATTGTCAGGAATAGATCCTTTTTATTTCTCTCTTTTCATTTTTTAGCATTATGGTTGTGTACCTTTTTTTGGGCTAATGTAATGGGTGTGCATAGTGAATTACTTGGATTGAGTGGTGCTCATAATACAAGATTGAGTAGTCAAATATAGATGAATCAAAATTAATACTTCTATAATTCCCAAAAAAAAAAAAAAGGTTTAGGGTGTTCAGCTGCACAACCATGCCTTAGTGGGTGTGCAGTAAACAACTGAGTTGTTGGTACTCAGGGTAGGATAAGTGGTTTGGTTAATGATAGTGTCGTACTGTACCAAAAATATATTTATAATAATAAAGAATTAACCCTTACTCCAGAGAATAGCGGTTAAGTCAAATGTCGATCCGCAGGGACAGATTGACTAAGCTACGATGAATTTGATTGTTTCTAATTAAAAGAGTATTGGGTTGAATGATTGATTTTGGAAACTAAGTGAATTAAGAAGACGGGTAATTAAATTGGTGAAGAACTAGTAAGAGAAAGATCTAAGTTGCGAATACACCCCGACCACGTAACTAAGTTATGTATAGGTTAGGGTTATTATTTCGAATCATGAAGGAATATCGCTAGGGCTTGCAAACCCTATCGATATTTGTCTAGAAGATAATTGTGTTGCCAACAGGCATGGGTAATCCCATAGCACGGACCGTCTCACTAGCACAATCCGTCTCTTTCACGTATGGGATGTCCAGTGGCACGATCTGTCTTCCGAGCATAACCATCGCAGTCGCCCAAGCGCAAACATTTAAAACCATTGATTAACTTGGTATTTGAAAACTAGTACACAAATACTCAATAGATTGAAAGCATTAAAGTGATTCCACTCAATTGTAATAGAAAGAGTTTCTAGTTAATCAATCGATTTGAATCAATAACCTAAAACCTATACATACACAAAGTTACTTGGATCGGGGTGACATCTTCCCCTAGAAGGTGTTTAGCCGGCCATGGAGATGGAGATGAATGCGGTGGAGGTTGAAGACGCCATGAAACCCTAACCTCGTGTTTCCCTCTCTCTAGGGTTGCTTCTCAACAAAGTTTGTGACAGATTCAGGACCCAAAAAACGTATATTAAAGCCCCTAGTTATACACTAAGACCTAAACAATATAGAAAAGCGTGTTTTACGATTTGTCTCAGGTCCGACCGTGGCTGGATTTGAGAACCGTTTGGACGCATTTTACAGATTGTAGCCCCAACTTCGCGGACTTACCCCGGCTTCGTCCGAACTCGGAATGATGCGATTCTTGAACCGTTAGAAAACTCTATGAGTTTACTTTGAAACCCCACCAATCTCATATTCATAGCCTCCGTATGTCGAGAGAAATAACCCTTTTACCATCAGCGTGTCAGATTTGTGCACCATTGGTAAAATGCTTCGGAACAACGCCTATTTTATATCATTGAAGGGGTATGTCAAAGCACTACAACATGAATCATTGAGTCTTTGCTGTGAAATCATGGTTGGAAAAGGACCCTCTGAGGAAACCGTCCACTCTTTTGCCAATCTTTCATATTTTCACATAGTTTGACGTTTGGCTTCACTCAAATCACTTCTCAACATCTCTGTCACAGATGGAAACCTTCCGAATGCATTATATATGGTCTCGTTTCACGTCTAGGGATCCACAAAGTCTGCAAACACAGTAAAAACATTAATTCATACCAAGTAACAAGTTAAATGAACACACAAGTATAAATTTGGGGGCTTAATTGAGCACCCATCAATTAATGAGGATGTTGGCCTCGTGCACATATTACTACAAGAGTTTAGGGAGTTCAGCTGCACAGCCATGCTTGAGTGGATGTGCATCTACACGTAAACAAATGAGTTGTTGGTACTCAGGGTAGGATAAGTGGTGCGGTTAATAAGGATGTTGGCCTCAATAGTTGCATTGTCAGATCTTTGACTTGATGGCTTGTCTTTAAGAAAAGTAGGCATGTTTATCAATGAAGATCAGAGACAGACCCAAATTAAGCACATTTTCAGTGAACTCAAAGCTCAGTTTTCTTACATTAGAATGCACTACTTGAGATTCCCTTTGCATAATTCAACATACGTCTAATTTTGTATGAGGGTCTCATACAACAACATATTCTTAAACTCTCCTCAACTTTCATGGACTAATTTTTTTCTTTTTTTTGGTTCTTCGTAATAACAACTTTCATGTACTTGATGATATTTGAGACCACGAGCGAACAAAGAAGCAAATTCTTCAGTTTCATGTTTCTCCAGCACTACCCCAATCTCAACACCATTGCCATCTCTAGAATCTGAAAGAGATAAAGCTCCACTATTCTCTATTACCATCTCCACCTTCTTTGGTCTCCCCCACCCAAAATCAATTTCGTAGACCTTAAATCGAGGCGAAGATGCGATACTGATCAAAAAACCTCCCTCCTTCCGTATAGAGAGTAAGTTAGGTATCAACTGTTTTGCCCCTTTTAAAACTCCATCATCGAAACGTCCTATAGCTTCACAAATTGCCAGAGCTGCTATCGCAACCCCATCTTCTTCCATCAACTTGTTTGGATCCTTATCTATGATATAACCTGTTGTACAGTTCCCAAAATAAGTAGAAGGGATGGGAGGTTCCAGGCGGGCCCTACAATCAACGCTGATGTAAAGATAAACTTTCTCAGTCGTTGGTTTCCGGGTTTTAATTAAGCAAACCCATGTGTAGGCACTTGTTATGACAAAAGTTGATGGATGAACTGCTGGTTTCTCTGTATGTTTCTCTTGCCATTTAGCTTTCACCCACTTCTTGATACTCTCTATGTTTGCTTGTGTCAGTTGGAATGTGCCTAACATAGCATTCGGTGGAGATTTCGATTCCCAAATCTCGAGGCTTCTGTTGTTGGGTCCATTGTGTGCCAACCAGCCGTTTAGGTAATCTTTTTCGATACCAGATGGGTCATTGACTTTGGTCCTGTCATAAAACGGAGTTAGTTCAGGTGTTAGAGTTGAATCTCCACCTCGAGTGCAAATGGAGGCCCATGAATGCATAAACATGGTTATGGATTTCCCGTCGAATACCGGGTGGTGGGCAGTATGACCAATGGAAAACCCTGCGTTTGGAAAAAGAGTCACTTGCACGGCCAGAACTGGTACTCTTGTTTTAGATGCCAGTAAGCAGGGTAGATAGTGATGGAATTTTTCGGCTTCCCGGAAACTGTTTCCTGACAGATGGTAGAAATCGTCTTCAGACTCTCTCACTAGAAGTGAAACTGCATCACCTTCATTGTACTGGACAACGGGCTTGTCGGAATCGAATGGCCACGTGAGATTTCCGGCGAGTGGTAGATACTGTTGGAGGGTGACAGAAAGGGAGAGTTTTAGTTTAGGAAGGATGGTATCTATGAGTGTTGTTTTCGAAACGGGGAATTCATAGAAGAATAAGCGTTGACTCGGGCGAAGTCTCAACCAGAAAATGTCGAAGAATGTAAGAGGAAGTGATGTTTGGGTGGTGGAGTTGGGGGAGTGAGGCATCGGAGCCACCCTGCAAACGTCTAGTACCTTCACTAGATTGGGTTGTGCCATGAGAGAGAGGGAGAAGTTGGAGGATGTGTGGGTGGTGTATGGAGTTTTCAGAATTGAAGTGGTTATATAGAGAGTAAGATTCAACTGGTTAAAGAGTGTGTTTATACCAAAATCAACCGGTTGGGAACAACATTTACGAGATACAGGTGATGTGTTTTTACTTATTTAATGACCACAGTTATACTTTTGAAGTTGTGTTTTTACAATCAAATGACTACTTTTTTTTTTTTTAGCAATTTCAGTTTTAATAACCACGGTTGCGATTCTTTTCTGCACAGACTCTACTGATCTTCTCACTGTAGTTGGTCTTGACCATCTAGTTGTACGATGTTTAACTGTGCACGTGTACGTAGTGCTCTCTACCTAGGGTGATTGAGTCACTTGGTTTTCGGATAGTTTCTGCAAGGAAGCCTCATCAATAGTGGAACTACCATGGCAGTTGGTCAATGAAATTTTGCTTGCGATTCTTTGACAACTATCCTCCGGATCATTTTTTCGATGGATGTATCCTTCATTTGATTCGTTTGTATTCTTGTCTTTGTTGTATACAGTATGTCTCTTTCAGTTGTAATTAGCAACTTCTTGGATTGACCACAATGATGATGGATGGAAGGCTCTACGAGACCTAGGTTCCCATTATTTTTTTTAAGTTGTGTTCTACAATCAAATTACGTTTTAACAACTTGTTGAATTTAATTCTAGCAATAAAGCTGTGTAATTATTTTTTTAAACTTATGAATCTAGATACTTTTGCCTGAGTTATACGCGTACGTAATACATGCTTCTGAGATACTCACAAATGTATTCCAAATTAAGGTGTCTACAAGATAAAATTAATTTTCTTTACTTTTATGTATCGAATGCTTTTCCCGAATATTTTATTTCTCTGGTTTATTTGTGATTTTCTAAAATTAATTGATAGAATACTCGAGTTGCCATCTAAAGATCCAATATGTCACTCTCATGAATCTTCTTCATTTCATTGGAAACTCAGCTCAAATACCATATTTCATCCTACGTACTTAATTGTCTAAATTGGTCATAGAACTCTAAATTCTTGTAGTGACATCACCCACAACCAATATATTAACAACCTAACTTTCATACTCTGTTTTTGGCTCTTTGTTTTGTGATTGAAAAAATATTAATTGTCAAGGAATAAATAAAGAAAGGAAAATAACTTTGCGAATGCCAAATCCATCACAATCTTATTTGAAATAAAAAAAATAAAAATTGTCCAAGTGAAATATTACTCTAGTGCTATCATTAACATTTTCCACAACGTAGCGATTGTTGAGTGATGAACATACAATAAAAAAAGGGATACTTTACATCATGATTGAAATGAGAATATGAAATACTCCCTCCTTTCCTTTTTTAATAGTTGAGTATTTCATTTGGGTTGTCCATAATAAGTGTATTTTGAAAAGTTAATGGGTAAAAGTTTGTACAATTATTGTTTTGCCATTTTGAAAAATTAATAGGTAAAGAGTTAATGAGTAAAAGTGGAGGTAAAAATTGATGTGAATTACATGTGTAAAGTAGATGTAAAAGTTGATGTGAAAGGAGTAATGATGCTTCTTTAATAAGTTGAATTTACAACCCCAAGGGGTTGTCAAAATGGTCTTGTCTTGAGATTTAAGAATTTGCTCCCACATAAGGTCTCAGGTTCGATTTTCTTTGCTAGCAAATTCTTAGGGCTACTGGGATTTATGCCCCGTCATTACTTCCAGGACCCCAAAATTAGTCAAGATGCACGCAAGCTGACCCGGACATTTGGTTATCAAAAAAAAAAAAAATTGAATTTACGAAGAAACACACTTAAAAAAGGACGGAGGGAGTATATAAAAGGAAATTGTCCAAGTGAAGTATTACTCCCCTGCCATTATTATCTTTTCTCTCAACGTAACGATTGTTAGAGTGATGCACTGAATCTGAGGGTGTTGTGCTGTAGGTGTTGTGTGGCAAAACTACGTCGTTTTGCTCATTTTTTTGGCGCACCTCCAAAGCTTCTAAGGGCCCTGTTTGGAGAATGAATTTTGGGCCGTTCAATTTTAGGGGATTTTGGCTCTTCAGGGTAGGGTATAGTTTGTTTAGACACTTGGATTTAGGCACTTTTGGGGTTCAATTTTAGGAGATTTAGGCTATTTGGGATAGGGTATAGTGGGTTTATGCACTTGGATTTGACACTTTGGGTTTAGACACTTTGTAGTGGTTTTTTCTTCCTCCAAGTAGGACCCTTGGAAGCTTTGGAGTTGTTTCAAAAAATTGAGCAAAACGAAGTAGTTTTGTCTCACAGTACGCTACACAATACCTACCGCACAACACCCGGATCGGTGATGCACATACAACAGAAAAAAGAAATGGATACGTTGCAACTTGATTGAAATGAAAACACTAAAAATATAAAAAAAAATGATTTCAAAGAAGCTAAAAATGAGGAAATAAGTAAAAGAGACAGATATCTTTAGTCCAATAATGAACAGAATAATGAAGCGGTTTTGGACGCCTATATGGTGGCAGTCAACACTATATTCTAGCGCCTGCCTTGCCCGTGCCTAAAGATACTTAATAAATTTTTTAAACTTTAACCAATGATACGGTACTATCCTAACATGCTCTCGTCATCGAGTATCCTAGCTAATGCTATGCCACCACCAGGTACGAATCCAAGGGGTGACTCCGCTCAAAACTCAAAAAATAAAAATGAAAACTAATATTATATATTTAGCATAATTAAGTAATATAACGCTAGTATTTAGCATACACACTTATATATATATTTCAAAAATAAAAGGGAAATTTATCGAAATGGTCCCTCTAGTTTTACCCATGTCTCGATTTGGTCCCCCTATTTTTAATTTCACTCAAACAAACCCTATAGTCCAATAGATAACGGTGGTTACGAAAACAAACGGAAAAATCAATTTTGGGCATTTTTTAGGGACAAGATAGACTTTTTACCCGTCCTTCTTCTTTCCCAATGTGTAACCCTAAACCTAATCGTTTTCTTTGAAAAAAAACAAACAAACATATACACAGAGGTGGTTGATGTGGGTTTTGCAGACAAGAGCAACCATTTTCCATTTGTTGATCGGTCTGGGACCGGAAGTTTGAGCTTATGTGATGAATTTCTTTGGCAGAATTCATAATCATCACTCCAATATGCAAACAAACAGAATCAACGAACTCAAACAAACATATAGATTCATACATCCGCTTCAAATTCTTTGAGCAAAGAATCGTATCGAAGTCGAAATCGGACGCTGTTTAAGTCCACTTACCATCCCAGCCCCACCTCCATCCTTCCTCTGCACCAATTTTCTACTTTTCAATGGCGAAACCAATCTGTTTACCAATCTCGACGGCGAAAACGACCTTCTCAATTTCGCCGCCGTTGACTCTTTCAGCGACTTCCTGTAGCTCGTGGGCCT
>JAXBDA010006898.1:0-19252 GCA_036023075.1 Gaultheria prostrata
TCTCATTTCTCACTCTATCTCTCTCCTCCTTTTTTCTCTCTCCACAATTATTACTCTCATTTCTCTCTCTACCTTTTTCCAAATTTTTCAAAAACACTTCTCCAAAACATAAACCAAACAAAGCGTATTAAATTTTCCCTTGCATAAACGGGCAAAACGTTAAGGTTTTTTTTTTTTTTGAGAGTAAAATAGTACGGTCTTTATTTACAAACAGAGAGCACCATTTGGTGTGGAGTTTTTTTTTAGGCTAACTCACATTTTTACTTTCCAAAATTGAACAAAGTAAAGAGTACTACTAATTTTAATGGACTTCATCACAACACATCCAACTTACCCTCGCGTTCCCATAGAACCCAAACTGTCTTCTTCCTGTAAAAAAGAACGAACAAACTTTATATCAACAACTCAATTAAGAAGATCGAAGTTGATCTGAAGGAGCGAAATTTAGGAGATTAATATACACACACAATGTATATACATGGCACAATGGACACGTGCAAATAATATATCTAGCGTTGTACCCGTTTGTTGCAGGAGAGAAAATTCACATTGGTATGTTTTTTGGTGTCCTCGTGTGTCAAGAGGGTACAATGACACCTTTTTTTGAGGAAAAATTCAACTCATACCGATAAAATCAAATGCAAATTGTGCGGCCTAACCGCAAGTGATAGAATAAGTCGTTTAAGAGAGAATCAATGAGAATTTTTCCATAAGTAAAATATAGAACACCAATTTGTAGAAAAAAAAATACTACAAAATGAATATTATCTACAATGTTATAACAACAATAAAATGCATAATATGAGGATCATAAACTATGCCAATCATCTTGCCCGGCCATCACAATCCAATGGTTTGGAAGCATATTTAATTGCAAGCATATTGATAATTCAAACGGACACAAACCCCTTCTTGAATCAAAACCTATATAGGTGTGAATGTTAGTGGGAAATGGAAATGTTAGGAACAAAATTATTTTGAAAACGTTGATTCACATATGGGAAAAAAAAAATAGAGCAAAGAAAATAAAAGGTAACTTGTAAAAAATTGAGGGTTGCCAATTACCTCTCTCCTTGCAAAAACCTAATTACAGTCCCAAGCGAGGAGAATCACCATGAAAAAACTCCATTGAGGCTCTTATGCAATTGCTGTAAAGACAAAATAAAAAATATATTGGTCAGAATCGTTTCTATGGAAAAAAAAAACTCAACCAATTAAACTATTAAGAGCAAATCCAATGCTAGTTTCAAAATGACTAAGCCATTGCCATATTTTGGCACCAAAAAGTGATTTTTGGTGCTAAAATAGAACCCAGCCTCCAGTGGTTGGTTCTATTTTAGAACCAAACAGTTCCAAATTTAACTAATTTCCCCTCCACCTCGTTGTTAATTACTTTTTCAACCCCAATTCAACTATCTATGTTATTTTTAACCCTGTTGTGATTTAATTTTTTTACCCCCATTCCCAACTAATTTCCTTGTTCTACCTAAAATTTTGGACTAAAAAGAACCGTTGATTATACCATTGGGAATACTGAGCAGTGTGAATTTGGGTACACTGAATAATTGCCCATTTATCTCTTTCTTCCCTTTCCTTCCAATCAGTTCCAGAGAACACAAACAGATCGAAAAAAACAAATTGAGGGAAAGGGCAACAAACCGATCTCGATCTCTCTCTCAATCTCTCTCCATATATATCTATATCTATCTCTGTCAACCCTCTCTCCGTTACAGTCGGTCAAAAATGGAGGTCGATTTGGAGGGTTTTCAGTCAAGCCATCACCGTTGAGATTCCGGTGATGGCAACAAACGAACCACCACCGGTCGTCTTCGTTGAAAGGTAGATGGCTACGATCAAACCTACCATCGCCAGTGACTTCATCTTTTATTTTCCGAATACTTTCCGGCAGATTTTTATTTTCCAGTCACTTTCCGTCCAATTTCAGGTATGCCGATGTTTGATTTTCTAGTAATTTGCAGTTGGGGTTGTGACCTAGCAAGGATAGCTATAGCCAACCTTGGTTCTAAATATAGAACTAATTATAGCATTGTGCCATTTTAGAACTAGATTTAGCACTGCACTGGGTTGCAGATTTTTGCATTTGGTTCCATATTTTGAGTATAGAACTGGATTTGAAACCTGCATTGGATTTGCTCTAAGAGAGCAAACAAATTCACTCAAAAACACGAACAATTTTGTAAAGCAAAATCCTGTAAGATTTACCATGTAAAGGTAAGTAATGTAAAATCCAAAAGCCACCAACAATAATGGAAAAGATCAAAGAAAGAAAGAAAGAAAGAAAATGGGGAAATACCTTGTTTATGAAAGGCAGTGACATACAGATTTTTGTGTGGCTGTGTAGGTTGATAATGTAGGTGGAGAACGTGTAAAGGGTGAAAGAGCATGGGGTAGTTAATGTTTTACTCCTAGCGCAGTTAAGTGAACGTGGGTGAATTCCTGTAGTGAACGTGGGTAAGGAAAAACGGAAAAGGAAATGGAGACTTAGGTGTGTAGTGTGTACGTGGAGGAGAGAGAGTACAGGAAGTGGGGTAATTTGTGGGTAAAAATAATTGGAAAATCTAGGAAATTAGCATGAAGGGTTTGAAGGCTTTTAAGGGGCTCAACTACATTGCTATAGTATATTTAAAGATAGCGTTGAACCCGTGCTATGCACGGACGAGATTAACACGCCACAATTTAACGCATAATATCTCTAGCATAAGATAATGGTAGCATGTGAATACTAAAATTTAAACGCAATTTATAGTTTCCTGGTGTTAATAGCAGTAACTAAATTGCCGACCGGAAAAAAAATAGTGAGTAAACTGAGACCTAAATATGAGCAATAAATTTGGGGGAAAAAATACTCATGGAGGGGTGGCGTTTTTTGTGGGTCGGCGGAGAATTGCAACACAAATTGTTGAATTGCATAATTTTAAGAGGAAAAGAGAACGTATTGATATGTGAATGTAATTTATATTGGGTGTAACCTTTGCGCACTGGATGAGGAGTGTAGAAACCAAATGTTGTAGTAAATTGAATAAGAACACGGCCTATTGCGTACTTTAATCAAAATCTACAGAACAAAAAAATGGAAATACCGTTAGCAATATAGAAATATAGGATTGAATTACACAAAACAAATAGAAAATCATCTTCGAACCTAATTCGGTATAGTTACATAAAAGAAACAGAAAATCATCTTCGAACATGTTTCGGTATAGTTGCAGCACGACAGTTGTGGGTCTATAGAACTTAGGGAATGCATGGAGGAGGAGGAAGGAAAAGTTTACGTATACGTTGGATTTTCTATTCTAAAATCTGGTGGTAAAGAGTGGGATTGGAAATCAATCGGGACGTGGGTTCAGTAGTGTGGGAATTAAATCATTCCTTTAGTTAACTTTTGATAATCTTCGTTGTCCTCTACAATTGTAAATGACTAACAATCGTAATAGGCGCAAATTACCTGATAGTAATAGTCACATACACACTGAACTTTGGAAATCAGAGAGATAGAATAGAAAGATAAAATATATGAACAACAAATTAGATATACATAATTCGAAAAAGGTAGACAGTAAAAAAAAATTAAAATAAATCACAGTAAATTGTAGTATCAATTTTATATTTCGTATTCTCAGTTTTGAAAGTACAAAGGATCCATGTAGAAGTAGAACCAATCGAAGTGATGTCCAAATAATCATGGTCAGAGGTTGAAAAGCAGCATCCCCTCTCTTCTCTGCAATAAAAGGAAAAAAAGTGGCAACAATGTAAAATTCCATGCCGATAAAAAAAAATGTAAAATTCTGAAGATAAACCACAAACAAATGAACAGTAAAAGAACCACCAGAGGAGGAGTTGGTTGGATGGGGGGAGAGAATGGGCATTGCCACATCGGGAAAAAGTTTTATGTTTGTGTGCAACAAAAAGGCTGTGAACGTGCATGGAGGAGACCTGGAAGAGGAAGGAGTTGTCTACGTGAAATTTTTCTCCTGGTGATTACAAAAAAGAGTGGGGAGGTGGGAGAGGAATAGGAAGTGGGGTGTTGGGGAAGTTATGGTGTAACTGCATGTATGGGTGGAAGTTATGGGACACGTGTAAGCAATGAGAGTGGACAGAGTTTTTTTAGTTTGTTTTGTGGGATAAAAATAATTAGAAATTCTAGAAAATTAGGATTTGAGGTTTGGAGGCTTTTGAGGGCACCAATTACATTGTTATAGTATATTTAAAGATACTATACTATACTATATACTATCCTATACTATATTGATTGATTGATTGATTGATGATTGATTGATTGATAGTAGCGTTGAACCCGTGTTATGTACGAACGAGATAACATGAACGCACAGTGTACGTACATGGCATATTAGGAGTAGGTGGACTCAAATCATACACGCATAAGATATATAGCATAACAAAACGGTAGCATGTGAACATTAAGCACAATTTTGTAGTATCCTGATGGTAAAAAGTAAAAACATTAAGTTAATTGAGAGGTAAGTATAAGCAATACATTTGAAGAAAAAAACAACTCAAACTGTACGCTAACAATTAAGTTAACTACTCTTGTTATGACAATAACAAATACTGAAAATGGATTATATATGATAGCATTTCTTATATAGAGGACCAAAAAATGTATAGCTTTCTGTAATTCAAAATGAGCATGTTAGATCAGATGCGTGAAAATCGATTATATGACCATAAAATGCAAAAAGAGTGATTTTTCAATGATTACCTTAATTTTTTTTGTTACGATATGCAAAAAAAGTGCAAAAAAAGTGATCTTTCTGATCCGTCTGTTTACCCATCCATGAATGTAACAGATGGTTTCAGATCGAGAATTCCTTGTCTCGCTGTTCCGGATACGGTTCGGATTGGGTTCGATCCGCCTAGTAATCCTTCATTAATTTGCCAAATTCGCTCGATCCGTTAAATCCATATCCGAACCGATCCATCCGTATGTCACCTACGGATGGTTCCGGATCTTACAAACCATAATCCTCTTTGAGAGAATCGGATCAAATCCGTATCCGAATCGGCCGGATCCGATCCGTAGACACCCGGGAGGGACAAATTGGGACAGGAAGGAAGGGTACTAAAACGATTTTCAGAAGTTCTTTTGGAGGTAAATCTTTAATATTGTAAAACTGTGGGGTAAAACTTGTAAAACTAATAGCGTATTATTTATAGTCAGTCCTAAATCCCTAAAATCGACTCAGAACCAGAACCACCTCAATCGGAACGAACGAGCGCGACGACGGCGGTGGCTCCTGCGAGATAAGAACTGGGTACGGTACCTCTCTCTCTCTCTCTCTTAGTGGAGTATGTGACAACTATTATACTACATGTTACCCAAAAATAAAATACACTTATAAAACCCGCCCGATTCCTCCTTCCTTCCTTCGCCGCAGCTAGCTAATCACAGAACAGAGCTTCTCAAACTGCCAAACTCCTCCCTTTAGTGACATACGGCAGCGTAATCGTTAAAGACTACCACTTGTTGTTGAAGGTGTTTCTGAGGTCTGGTTTTTGTGAATTTCATCCCATCCCATCTGTCTTTGAGTTCCTTAAACTAGAAATTTTGGAATTTAAGAGGGACCTAATTACAGTAGTTCGGGGTTCCATACAGAACTCCTAACCTGAACCAAGTTCCCCAAATTCCTCACTAAGGTTTCAAATTAGTAAATAAGTGAAATAAGTTCAGGTCTAGTTATTTGTTTTGCTACCTTGGTAGCTTGTTTCTTTCCTTTTAGCTCGTAAAAGGCCTTTTGCTTTCTTTTCGTTGGCTGTTTGTAAGCTTCAATTTTAGGTTATGCCCTGTATTTTTGTTTGTAGTGTTTTCCCCTGTAAGTATTTTGTCTGCAGTAGTTTTGAATGAAATTTAGATTGTGAGAGAAAAAAAAAAAGAGGTGGATTGGGATTGGGGGTGAAGACTTTGGCATGGAATTAATTGGTTGTTTGAACCAAATTTGCATTCGGGTTCACGGATAATTTATTTACAATCCCTCACCAATATATGTTAGCAGTTGACTCCTAAGAGATGAAGATTGATTGCGGCGAACAAGAAAAATTTAACAGCGTTAGCCCATGGAAACGTAAGCGCCCTGGCCTTAATTCTCGAGGTAGGTAACAAAGTGGTTCTCAAATTTTTTGCCTTTTAATTTTTAATGTTATATACTTTATACATGTACTTATTGATCATCTAATATGTAGATGTTAATAAGGATTTGGATATTGTTACCAAACAAGCTGCATTGAAAGCTTCTCCTGCAGTTGTCAGTCTCGTGTCCTATAAAGGTATGTTATATACTGAGAAATCACAGGAATTAAAGAAAAAAAATATTCTGATGTGTTTTTATTTGATTAATCAATATGTTTTGGACACATCGGATAGAAGGTTGAGAGAGAGAAAAGAAAGGGGAGTAACCCTAGTTCTCACTAGGGGCCCTTGATGGCACAGGGAGAGAGAATAAAGAAGAGGAGAAAATCCTTGATCACATGCCTCCACAGATAACCACTGATGCTCTACATCTCTTTCAACCTCCTCACAATGACACTGCGAACTCTTATTTATGGACTCTTGAAATCCTACTCTATACAACTACTGAAACAACCCTCAAGTAAAACAAAAAGCGCCATCAACTTATTTTATCATATGTATGTTCTTGGTTGTATATGGGCCATTTGTAGCCTTCTTCCTGTATATTGATGTATTGCACTGTCATTCATACTCTGCTTATTTTGTTAGCGGTTCAATTGATATTATTACTGCAGTACAAGTTTTCATGCTTACGTGTTTCTGCATGTTTATACATGCGCACACACACACCAACATATATATTTGTACTCATATTTAATGTGATGTCTAGGTGGGAAGAAGATGTTTGCAGGTTCTGGGACTATTATAGGATCTGAGGAAGTCAATGGAACGTACACCAGTACTGTTGTAACTTCTAGTACTCTCCTTAGGTCATCTTTGGAATCAAATGCTATACAAGATGACATCAAGGTTGTTATTCCTGGGTACAATATTATATTACTTAATGATTTTAATGTGCTGAAAGAAGTAGCTCTATATTATTGCAGGTTAAGGTGTATCTTTTTGATGGTAGATTATTTGAGGGTTGTGTATCCGGTTACGATTTTCATTTCAACATTGCTACTATCGAGATGACATCTGATGAAGCATTGCCTGTTGCAACACTTAGACATGTGGATGATTCAATCTCTATATATCCAAGTGAGGTCACTTGTCCCAAGGACAATGAGGGGGCTTCCAAATCATTTAAACTTCGTCCTGGAGACCATGTTGTAGCTATTGGTCGCATGTGTGGTAAATCCCATGAGCTTATGGCTGCTCCAGGCAAATTCAGGTACGCGGAGTGAATATACTTTACATGTCGCAATTTTCTGAACTGAGAAAACGTGCTACATATTTTACGTTTTGCAAAACTTTGAAAATAGAGTTGTACCAGTCTTTGCTTTACAAAAATCGCATACCTAAATAATGTGTTATTTTCTATTAATCACAGTGCTTGTAAGTTCCTTGTTGTTTACTTACACTTGCTCTATTTTCTCTTTATGTAGCTTTGATTCCTGCAAGTTTGATTGTAGAGAGCTTTTGAAGTCGACTTGCATTATTTCGAAGGTAATAATTTTACTCTCTAAGTGGCGCAGCCATGATTATAAATTAGTGAGTACGAATTTGTTCATCCTCCATAAAAGAGGGTGAACTTTACCCTCTCTACTATTGATTGAAATGGTGTAGGTCCCACCCCTGCAATACACTTTTTGGTAAGCATGACATCACATTATGAAAGAATGACGTCACCTTTTGGTGGGACCTACACCATCTCAAAGGGTGAACAAATTCCCATGTTGTATTAGTGGGGCACTATTAAACAAGAACTCTAATGATAGCCAAGCTCCGACAACAACTCACACAACCGCGAGTTGATGGTTGTTGGCAATGCGATGGTGGCTTCAGCTTTTCGACATGAGAAACAAACGGGAGTTTTAGGGCTTGTGTGGAGAGCTATTTTTGTCACACATCTAAAAAGTGTGTGAACATCACTCAAATTTGCGTGAGCCACCCTTGACTTTAACTTTAACAATCAAACACTCATTTCGTAGGGCTTAATTTTCAAAACATTTCAAGCAAAAAATTAGTGAATTCCTATACCAGTGAACACTTGATTAACACATGTATTACTTTATAATTTTGCTTCAGAATTTAGACAAAAAATTTATATAATTTGATTAAGCATTTAAGAATATGCAATGGACATGATTTTTTGGAGGAACGATAAAAAGATAAAAGGCTTATAAAAATAAATGGTCCAGATCAATGAAGTGTGAGCCCCTGTGAATGCCAAACAAAGTAGGTAATGTTCATCCTTTTTTTTGAGTGAGTAAACAAAACGTCTTTTGAGTGCATATTTCTGCAAGTAAATGAATTGTCTTAAGTAATTGTTTTGTTTAACTGAGAACTAAAATATAAAATACCAAAAGTATCAATGGGTTCATGTGCCCCCAATGGTCTTCAGTTAGCTCCGCTGCTGCCCCACTCTTATATCTTTGTTTAGTTTTAGATTAGTGGTGAATGATGATGCGACTTAATTAATCAGTTTCTCATTTCGCTTATTCTCAACCATCTCTCTGAAAATTCCACATCCACTGTTTTCATCTAAGAGATGAGAAAATCAAAGTCTGGAACACTTCTACTGTTTTGAGTAATAAGAGCAAAGAATACGTGCCAAAGCAAGAAAAGGTTCAGGAAGAAATCTCATAGCACGTGTTATTGTGATATCTTGCTGAACATTAGTTCATTTGCTTATATGGATGCTTGATGTAGTCTACGTTTAGGGTGTGTTTGGTTAGGTTATGTAGCCTGATTATTGATGTTTGGCTTCCATAAAAGCAATTGTGGCATGTTTGTTGCAAATTATGGAAATCTCTTTGGAGAAAATGTGATTATTAGAAGCTATACTTCACAGATTACTGGGAAGTTGGCTTAGTAGCAGGATCCTTCTAAAATGGGTGTGGTCCCTAGATGGGAGCTTGCTCCCATTTAGATGGGAACCCACTCCTAAATAGGATGGGAGCTTGCACACTAATCTTAAGGACGAAATTCTCACTTCTCCTACCAAATATATGCAAAGAAGACGAAAAAGAAAAAAGAAGTAAAAAAGAATTAGGACTCTCTCTTTCTCGTCTTGTATTCTACTACTTAGTAGCTGTTTAGTCCATATGTTTGGCATAAAAAAACTATTGGAATGTCAATTATATATATAATGTTTATATACGTGCTCCATTTGCAACTATAAAACATATTTACAATGCAAATAAGTATATATAAGCTTATTCGTTTATATATTTATTCGTTGAATATTTCCTCGTCGCTTCCAACCTAGGGAACTTCTACATACCCCTGTTCCCCTGCACCTGCTCCCGTCCCCACTCCCGCTTCGTGCGACAACCCATGCTTTTAGATTTTAGATTATGATTCTGAAAGTTGGAAGGGCTCAAATGTTCCTAACCCTTGAAAATAATTACACCCTTTACTTGATATATAAATATTTGTATATATTTGTGTGCCGTGTAAATATATAGATGTAGGTATCTATCTTTTTAACTTGCAACAAACAACTCTGCAAATTTCTGTTCTTCCCCTCTGTAAGACATTATTGGATGGGTCTTGCCAAATATGTATAGATTTTACCCCTCTATAGCGGTTACAAACTGTTAAAATCTATTATTAATTTGTACTTGTGCAATTTTTTTTGGCACCAGTACTCATAAAATGATCTTTTTAGACACTATCAGAAAGACTATGACAAGAAGTGGCTTATTTACACATTTACCCTAGGCCAAGGGTAATGTGTGTTGCATGATCTTGGTTAGAACGCACCCCAAAAGCTAGCTATTGAAGTGAGGATACCCTCACGCTTATATTCTTTATATTACTTTGGTACCCAGTCGATGCGGGACTTCTCTTTCACACCCTTCATCACGCACAACGTGCTCACTCGGTAGTACCTGCCGCATGCGGGCCAAGGAAACACACCCTATCCATCACTGGCATACCCCTACTCTGATATACATGATCTTAGGTAGAACCCACCCCAAAAGCTAGTTGTTGAAGTAGGGTGCCCTCACGCTTAAATTCTTTATATTACTATGGTACCCAGGTGATGCAGGACTTCGCTTCACAATGTGGATGTTTTTGTAGCATTAAGCAGATTTTTACTTATTGTAACAAACTCTACAGTAAAAAAAGGCTGCAAGAAACAGATCTATAGCTTCCACTTAGAAGATATAATGTATAATAACTGCTCTACTATAATCCATTAGTTAGTTCTAATTGCTGCACCAAATGCCTACTTAGGTTATTCTGCATGGTGGAGTGAAATTTGTCGCTAAAGTCTTCTAGACATAGTTGAAGTATTCGTGCGTGATATGTATGGGTTAATGCTATGTGGTCTTGGTTTCATTTGAGTTGATTATATGAATTAATTGCAATCTTTTGACTAATTGTTGTTTTTTGCTAGAGTGGTTTGGGGGGACCCCTTATAAACTGTTATGGAGAAGTCATTGGAGTCAACTTCTATGACGACATCTGTACCCCTTTTCTTCCAGTTAACATAGTTTCCAAATGCTTGAGGCGATTTAAAAAAAGTCGGTATGTTCCAAATCAACATAATTTCCACATCTGTATTTTGCTTATTATTTTGCTAAATGTCCTAAAGTCTATGTCGTCCTCCTCCCCCTGTGGTCTCCGAGAAAAGGAAAATTGTAGTCCAGAAGTTTTTTAGATCTTCTTGAAGTAGCTGCCGAAAATTGATTTACGGAAAGCATTATGAAGCTGCCTTAGAGGGGGTCTAATGGTTTGTGTCATGCATAGGAAACCCCGTCGACCTTGGCTTGGCTTGGAATTGACTAATCTTTGTACGGCAAGTATAGGCAAGCAGGAAATTTTTTTCGTGAAGTTCAATATCTCCAAAGGCGTACTTGTTGACAAGGTATGTTATCTGCCAGACCTTGTTTTAATGAATCCTGATCTTCTGAGGCGAATTTCTGTTATGGAATATTTGCAATGGACACTAAATTTGACTGCACATCTAGAATATTGAGGTTGGTGGTGTCAGAGCAGCTGCAAATTCTATTTTGTGGACTCTATGAAGTTTAGGTTTATTGTTTCAACACTGTGTACTTCGCTAGTAGAATGCCAAGTTAAGTGGTATTAAGTTCTCTATTTTCCCTTGTTTTCCTATAATATTGGCATAAAAGCTATGAAGTATGTGTATATGCTTTGGCGAGTTTGCCAAAATAAGAACACCTTTCTTTTTGCACTTCTTATTTTTATTTTTTGCAAAAAGTTGATGTATGTGAGGGGAGTGACGTGTGACTTTTTGCCATTTTAGAGCGACTTTTTACCATTTTGGCAAAAAGAAAGGGATTCTTATTTTGGCAAACTCAGCCCTACAATTAGCGTAAGGTTCTAATGTCATGGTACAGGATTCTGCAGTCACCCTTATTCTGTGGCAAGTCCAAGTTACCATTTTGAATATCCCCCTATCTCCCAATCGATGTTTACCTTGCTAGAGGTAGTGTTATACAGGTTTAAGTGGCAATGATAAAGGTTTTAAGAGCTTTTGGTATGTTGTACATATAATACGGGTTGTGCGGGCAGTATAATGCACTATATGGTGCTAAATCACATTTTGTGTGAATGGATGTATGCATGCAATGTCTTTCTTAATTGAGACACTATTACTTATTGTATACCGTAATACCTAATCTTCTAATTTGTCAACTAGGTTGTGAAAGGGTCCCCTGCTGAACAAGCTGGAATACTCCATGGTGATGTTATTGTACAATGTGGGCAAAAGGATGTTCAAAGTTTTTTGGAGGTACATGACTGTTGTCATTGTCATCCTTAGGGTTGAACTATTTTGCGTCATTTAAATAGTTTATCATCCTCCTTTTTGGTACCTCAATTCAATATACAGAAACACCCAAAAATGAGGTAGAGAAGATAATCTGTCACCGTGTTTTGTTTTCCTATTCCTTTTTCTTGTTTCTTAGTATGTGATCTTGTCCTCGTTTGAAGTATGAAAATCAGCATGACTATCTTCAACCTCATTGCCAGCAACTAGCACATACATTACATTCCAACTTAGGTGCAGTATATCCAGTATTGTGATTTCAGTTACCTAGTGCGGGGGACATGGCGTATATATACGTGTACATATTTGTTAGTTTATTATTGATAAGAAGAGAAGCTCGTAAACGAGATAGAAGATGGAAACGAGGGGGAAGAGAGCTTTTATTGCTTTTGGAGTACCGTTTATCCTCTTTTTACTTGTATTTTTTCAATTCTTGTATATTTAACAACTCTATTTTTGTTGGGGAACAAAAGACGAAAAAGAAAGAACAGAGAGAGTTACATTATATTGAAATTATTTTCTTTTCAGTTGTTACCATGTGCTTTTTAAATATTATGCTTTGACACCCCTGAAATAAGTTTATACAGAAATTATGAGTTGGCCCCGGCCGTTTCCCTATCTGTCCCCCTGGCATGTCCCCAGTCCTGGAGTAGATTAGGAAAATTAATTGGGACACTCCACGTGGCATGTCCTGTATGTGCCCCCGTTGTGTCTCCTTGGCCGACACAGATACGGGGGCCCCTTTGGCGTATCAGTGCTTTATAAACTTTTGAAGGAAGTGATAAAGAAAGTTTTAGCACATACAATCCATTTCCCTCCCATCACTGAAATAGACATCTTAATCTGCCAGTACATTACAGCAATAGTGATCACAATAGCAGTGGTAGTAATATTTGTTACTAGCAGCACTAATTTGTTTGAACTATTATTAGAAGTTATCACAATAGGAATAGCAATAGGAGTCGCAATAATATTACCATCAGCAAGAAAATGGTCTTAATGGTATGCAATATCAGGTCAGTGACAATACGGGACGTAAGATTCATAATACCGGAAAGGATAGATAATTCGGGAGAGAAAATTCATAATACCGGAAATGATAGACATAGAAATTGTGTAGGAAAAACAGTACCTAAACACCTTAAGGCCAATGTTGTAAACTTGTAATATTTTCAACTTTCAAGAAAAGGAGATCGGATCATCTTAGTTCAACTTGTCATTGGAGCAGATATAATTAATGTGATTGGCTCCTGTACACCTCAAGTAGGATTACATGACCATATTAAAAGGGATCAAAGTCAAACGGATGAAATTATGTAATCTTTACCCCTAGGAGACAATATAATAACAAGAAGGAGATCGGATCATCTTAGTTCATGATGGATTTGGATTGTGTGACGGAAATGAGGTTCGACAGGGCATTTTAGATTTCCCCTTGGTTTATGATTTATAGTAACCAACACTTCCTTCAAAAAGAGAGAACGTCTAATAAATTTTAATGTCAAATAGGTTACTTTCATATTAGAAAAGCAGACAGATGAATATGTAAAGATTAGAAGTGATCCTTGGAGAGAGATTACATCTCAAATTAGACTAATGGTGATAGATTTTTATATTAAAGGCAACATAGAACAAGAAAAAATATTAGAAACGGATGCTTTAGATGGTGGAATCTTGAAGGTGTGAGATTAGATATGTTTAAGATAAGATGCTCAAGGAAGCTAGGTGGAGCAAAAGATGTGTGTAATTGGATGGCAGAATGTATTAAAGGAATATCAAAAGAGGTCTTCCATCTGAAGCCGCATTTTTTTCCTTTTTTTTCTTTTCGGGTGCGGGTACATGATAGTCGTGGGGAGATTATAGAATACAAGTTCTACAACTGAAATAGGGAAGTTTGAGGTGGAAATTGCATTGAAGAGGATTAAAATCAAGTAAGGTGTTAGGGCCCAATGGTATCCCCTATTGAGCTGTTGAAATGCTTACACGAGTAATGACTGGACAAATGCCTGAAGTGGAGGAAAAGCACTTTAGGACCTATGTATGAAAATCAAGGAGATATTCAGAGCTGCACTATGAGCCACACTCAAACTGAACCCAAGCTATCCTATTTCTCACCCATCTTCTCTTACTTTTGAAAGCAAAACAAACCTCTTGCGTTTGCGTTACGATCGACTTATGGGCCTTTTTACTTTGTATTCCATGTTGGAAAGCAAAATGGAAAGTGAGGTAAAAAAACGGGAATTTGCTTTGCAGCTAGAGGTGTCACAGCCTTTTGCTCCCATCTCTCTTCTTTTGCCCTGGTTAATTTTTGTTGTCTAAGTCAATATAACTTACCTATTTTGCCATTTCAGTTGTCAAGTAAGAACTCACAACTCATTTGTATATCTTGGTGAGGTATCACGGTGTTCTTTGCAATTGTCCTAGGATACTTTTGAGTTTATATTTTCTTGGCCTGGATTGGGGTTGCTGTCAATTTGTTACTTATCAGAATGAATTGTTAGAGTCAAGCATGATGGCGTCCATCCGAGTGGATAGTTTATTGACATCAAATGAGTGAAGGCTTGTTTGGTGGGTATGAAATCAGGTTCCAAAAGACTTGTACAAGATGTTGTCTAGTGATGGTCATCAAGGGGAAAATCTGGCCGTAGCTTGGCTTTCTAACCAAAATAACAATTTAAGTAAGTTTCAGGAGGTTGATCACGATCTTGGCCTCTTGGGCTTGAGGTCTTATTGGGAGCTAAAAGCTCCTAACAAGTTGTCAAGGTAGTTAGTTGCGGGTCCTATTTAGTAGCCAAAACCTTTATGGATGCCTCTGTCCCCCAGTAATAACTTTTGTATTTTTGTTTTCAGTATGAATCTTCGTTTGATTTTCTATTTGTTTTTGCCTGTTAATATTTGAGTTTGTTGCCCTAAAATCACCCATTTACCTCTTGTGAAATTCTAGTATTGTTGCTTTAATCTTTCTACTGCTGGTATCAGTTCTTTGATATAATCTGGAAAATGGTTGGGAAGACTGTGGAGGTGGTTGTGATAAGAAAATCAAGGGCTGCCCCTTTGATTCTAAAAGTGTTCGTTGATGAGACCAGCCCAGACAAACTAAATAGGTACTATTTTGTATGCATTTGTATTATGTCTTAGATGTATCTGTATCAATCTTTAAAATGGGTGTGCATGGTTGTGTTTTTTGCTCAAACCAAATTGGTTTATTCTGTCGATTATTGTATCATTTTAGTTGGTATGAAGGGTAGATTGCATCCATCCTCCTACATTTTCATGCAGGTGCAGCGGGTTCGAATGTTGTTCTCGCACTTTTAGCTAAAGCAATATCTCTGTACATTTTTTGCTCATTAGTGAGATACTCTGGACATGAAGGAAGGAAGCATGATAATGAACACAAAAATTGATTTGGGTTTCTAGGTCTGCCCTCCTGATGCCTTTCGGCTTTGATTTGGGGGCATGATTCTGCAATAAAACGTTCATGTAGCTTCTCGGTTCTTGTAGGTTTAGGGGGCCCACTGTTTCAGTGGTATTCTGAGAGTAACACTTTGTGCAAATATTGCCAAAGGTTAGGTCTGTCTCCAATCATCCGTGCGCATACCCCCAAATCCCAATGACTGGGGACTAGATGGGTTATGTTGTAATATCTTTGTACGTATTTGGAATTTGAAATTTGGCCCCTTAATTCGAATATTCGATGTAAAATTCACCCTTATTTTTATGGTATTGAGGAGGAAATTTGTTGAAGGGAGATTTTAACTTGCATCAAGTTCAAATTTTTGTTCTCTCTGTGGTCTGTAATTTGTAGGATTCATTTCTCTGCCATGAGGGTTTATACTTTACGAAAACAATTTTGCAATTCATGCTGATTCTGTACCATGTGACTTGTCTCGTCAGATGGCCTGTCCCTGAAACATACAATTCTTAAGTTAAAAGATTTCGACGTGTGTAACATGTCATCTGTGCATGAGGGTTCATACTTTACGTGAACAATTTTATGATTCATTCTGATTTTGTACCATGTGACTTGTCTCCTCAGATGGCCTGTCCCCGACACATGCGAACCTTCGGCTCAAAGATTTCGACTAGTATAACATGTCATCTGTGCAGTGGTGGTTTGTTGGACTGGAAATGTATGACGCAAAGCCACGTGAAACCCCTGCTTTTGTCAGCATGATAGGTAGCAAAATTCAACTTCGGTAATATGTTCTTTGTGCAGTGATGTTCTGGTGGAACTGGATTATACACAAATCCTGGGAACTGTTGAAAGTGATGTCAACTTGGTTTTGCTTCTAAGTTTTGGCGTTATCTAAATTTTGGGAGATTTGGCTAGAGGGTCCGAGAATGGATGGTTTGTGGATAAGTTGTAATTATATTTTTTAGCCCTGTAAGTTAAAACTCATATGCTACCCTTAATTACATCACCTCTTATCGTTTTGGATCTCAGAAAGGGTGCAACCATGAAGTTGTTAATAGAATTTGACATTGGTGATGTCAACTTGGTCTTTTGCTTTTGGGCAGTTATCTATTTTTGGGAGATTTGACTAGAAGGTCCGAGAATGGAACTTGTTTGTGGATAAGTCACAACTAATACATCACTTATTTGACTGGTTTTGGTGGCGGCTGCGGTGGTCTGAATTTCGGAGCTGGTTTTTGACGAGCCAACCAACCCTGTGAATTTCGGAGTTGGTCTTCGACAAGCCAACCATTCCAAGCCGCTGCTGGTTTGAAACTTTAGAGAGAAGCGAAAGAGAATTTTTGAGAGAGAGAAACAGCTCTGAATATATTCTATTAAGGGACTTTCCCTGACCCCGAGCTCGCAAGTTCGGCTATACTGGAAATGAAAAAAGTATGTTGAAGTGTGTGTTTTTGTCTTTTTCTGTGCTTACTGAAAGTCCTAATGGGCTTAGGACTTTCAATAGCACACCAATACAGTATCACTTTTTCAGTTTTTTGGGAGAACGGCAATTAATAATATGTGGAAGAGCAATATGATGGAATCATAGCTTCATCCCCAAGTAAAACCGACTTCGAGGCAGCATGCTCAGAGGTCACAATTCACGAACCGTAGTTGCAAAACTTTATCTTAGCAATTGGGTTGCGACACTATTTTCAAGCCGCTGAGAAGTTACGGTGATAGCTGTTTTCTTCTCCAAGACCGATAAGTATAATAATGATGCTCAACCCATGAAATTAAATTACTTTTCCATTGAAAAAGTACATAAACAAATAGTGTCAGTAGAAGTGTAGAACACATAAACACACAGCTTACGGTTGCAGTTCCTTTAACGAAGGGGTTACCTCAAAAGATATTTACGAATCATGCCAACATAATGGGGTCTTCAACATAACCCATGATCGTCACTGTTTCCTTAGTCCTTTTATGTTTATCATGCTATTCGTAATGACGTGCTGTTAAATAAATTTGATGGTATTGTGATATATAAAGTGTAGAATATAATATTCGCCATGACTCACACTAGTAGTTTGTTCAATGATACTAGTAGTATTATGATGTTGACCAAATTGAAGCAAACGAATATTTATTGCGGGCTGAATGTTATTGTAGGAAGCGCTAACGTACGTGAAAATAATGTTACAACTTTCTTGTTTAATGATTGTTAGCCCACCTGGTATGGAAGCAAGAAATGATTTTAGATTTGATAAGAGTTGTACTGAATGAGTATAATTAATGTGCTGCTACATCTCCTCTCTTTACGTACTATGCTCATGAACGGAAAAAGAAGATGATCTATTTGGTGCTGAATTTCACTTAATCTGTCTGTAAGTTATTATTAATTTCATTTGTTATTATCAAGGCATTTGATTTCTAGTCTCTTGAGTCTCTCATTGTGTTTACAAGCATCTGATAGCCCTTGTCCCCTTGGCGTTTGTAAGCATCTTGTAGCTCGCCTTTGTTGTGACTGCTGCGTTCACAAGCATTTACACGCGTCAGGAAGCCCTTTTAAGTGACATGTGTCATGTTTTAAGGGGCTTACATTGGGAATCCGAATTTGTGCACTATATAAGCCATTTTTCTTCGTTTTTTCATTGGGACTTGGAGAGCAAATCAGCCATTTTAGAGAGAGAAAGTGTCCCCCTTCTTTCACTCTTTTTCCCTCGTGTGCCAGGTCTCTTCTTGAGATGATTTGGGCTTCCCCCAATCATCTTTACTCTTTCTAGTGTTTTCCCTTCAATGGATAGGCTCTAGATTGAGTTAGTTTCCCCCAAAAAATTTCCAAAAATCAAATCCATGTTTACATGCCTTCTAGTCTACTTGGCCGGGTGAATCGAAGTCGTGATGTTGCGGAGATCGAGATGATGACTCTCGTGGGTTCATGAATCAAGAAGGGGGCACAGGGTGCTAATTCAAGGGTTGGAGCTAGGAATTGCAAGTGTCTTGTGGGTAAATTCCTTGTCTTTAAACTTCTTGTACCTTTTGAATTATGAAATATAAATAGGGTAAGGCCGTGGTTTTATGCTTACGGTCGTGTCTTGTCTCCTTGCTTTAATTTTCTCACATTAAACTTGTTATTGTAGTTTATTTGAATAGCCATGGAATTTGGGTGATTGACTATCACAAGAGTTTATTTAATTTTTAGTTGTTAATCCTATTCACAACCCCCCCCCCCCGGGGGACTTGTTATATATACCTTTGCATAATTTCAGGCTTCACTCTCAGGGCACCAATATTCTCATCAAGATTTTTAATCTTAATTGTTCCTGTGTTCCTGCAGATGTACAAGGAGAGGTATATGCTAAACCATTTTAAACAAAGCAAGATGCGAAAAGGTGTCGAAAACACTAGAAGATTACATTGGGTAGCTTAACAAGAATTTAGTCCAGGCCTGCCAAAAACTATGCTTCCTTATCTCAGTATTGTCTATTTTCGTGTTTCCGGAGCTAATAGTATCAAAAAACTGATAGAACCTGCAAACTGGGATTATTTCTTCCTCAAGGTCACAAGTCAAAATGGAATACTCCATTTGAACAGCAGTGATAGGATGAACAGCATGCGCCCTCCTTATTTGTAATTGGGCTTGCTTCTGATAATCCAATGTACTTTATTTGAACACATCAAAGCCAGAGACCAAACACTCAATTCCATTTGAATTACCTTGCTCTGGAAATAGAAAAACTTCACTTCCATTCCTCTCACCATAAAGACATCATGTTCCCAAATTATATAGCAGATGACAATCATTTTCATAAGTAAATGCCAAAGAATTTATGCTTAATGTACCCATTCCCGTGCTCTGTCTTTAGTTGTCTTTTCTTGGATATTCTCCAATTCCGATTCT
>JAXBDA010006899.1:0-19251 GCA_036023075.1 Gaultheria prostrata
ACCCCTTGGCCTTGTGTGCTACCAACCTCTTCCAAAACACTTCCAAACATTGTGCGAGCCTCGGGAAGGGTAGCACTTGGGTTCGTGGACACTTGGGTACTTCCGGATTCCACCGGGAGTCTTTGTAAGCCTTGGACACGGCTTTAGCCTTCCGGCTTGATCTTGTGCCTTCTTTATCTTCCCGAGCCTTAGCCACACCTTCGTTTCTTGGCTCTCGAGGCTCGGTGGTGGAATGTCATAGGGCACGTGGCCCTTGGAACTTTGGGACGCTTCCCAATGTGCTCTAAACTGCACTTATTCGCTCGAATGTACCTGAAACCTACAAAATGCACCTTGCACAACATCAATAATATAGAGGCGCTAAAGCGCGTGCATGTGTGATCTAAATGAGCTAGATGAGCCCGGATATGTACAATATTAGGGGCTCATCAAGTCGCCATTTGCTTGTGAAACTACAAGGTTAGAATCTCCGATCACTTCCAACCTTTTGACACCGATTTCGAGGGCAGCTTCCATCCCTACAATACAGGATTCGTATTCAGACTGGTCGTTGGTGACCTCAAAGTTTAGCTTTAATGCAAGAGGAATGTGTGATCCTTCTGGTGAAATAAGTAGAACTCCGATCCTGAATCCTTTTTGGTTGGCAGCTCCGTCGAAATATAACAACCATACATCGTTGGTCGTTGTCATGACATTTTCATCGGGGAATTTGAACTCCACATCTTCTGGACCTTCTACCGGATGATCGGCCATAAATTCAGCGACAACCCTTCCTTTTACAGACTTCCGAGTCACGTACTTGATGTCAAATTCAGCTAGTAGAAGTAACCAACATGCCAGCTTACCAGTGAGAGCTGGTTTCTCAAACAGGTATTTGAGAGGGTCCATTCGAGAAATCAAGCTCACTAGGTAGGCTAACATGTAGTGCCTTAGCTTCTTGGAAGCCCAAATTAAAGCCCAGCAAACATTTTCCAGGGAAGTGTACCGTTCTTCACATCCTATCATCTTCTTGCTAATGTAGTAGACTACTTTTTTGCTTCCACCTTCGCCTTCTTGTGCGAGCATGCATCCCATGGCTGATGGGGTAACAGATAAATACATGATGAGGGGTTGCCCCGGTGTTGGCGGCATCAGTACCGAAGGATTCTGAAGATAACTCTTGATGGCTTCAAAAGCTTTCTGACACTTGTCGTCCCAGTTGAACGGCATACCCTTTTTGAGTAGTTGAAACATCGGCTCGCAAGTTGAGGTTAACTTGGCGATGAATCTGCTGATGAACTGAATTTTCCCGAGAAAGCTTCGTCCTTCCTTTTTTGTCCGTCGTGGCTCCATCTCGAGAATAGCCTTAATCTTGGAAGGATCAATCTCAATGCCTTGCGTGGTGATCATGAATCCCAACATTTTCCCTGCCGTAACTCTGAATGTACATTTCTCAGGGTTGAGACGCAGTCGGTACTTGCGAATTCTTTCAAAGAACTTTCCGAGTGCGGGTAAATGCCCTTCTCTTTCTTTGGCTTTAACGGTCGTGTCATCGACATAGACCTCTACTTCCTTGTGAATCATGTCGTGTAGTAACGTCGTGGCTGCCCTCTGATAGGTTGACCCGGCGTTTTTCAGACCGAAAGGCATGACCCTGTAACAATAAGTGCCCCACTCTGTGGTGAAAGTAGACTTCTCACGGTCTTCGGGAGCCATGAGAATCTGGTTGTATCCGGAGAAACCATCCATGAAGGAAAGGAGTGCATGTGTAGCAGTATTGTCTACAAGTATATCTATGTGCGGCAATGGGAAATCATCTTTAAGGCTGGCCTTGTTCAGATCCCTAAAATCTACACAGACCCGAATCTTTCCATTCTTCTTGGGAACAGGAACGATGTTTGCAACCCACTGAGGGTATTCTGTTTCCATTAAGAACCCGGCGTCTATCTGCCTCTGAATTTCCTTCTTGATTTCCAGCACCCAATCTGGCCTCATTTTCCTCAGCTTCTGCTTGACAGGCTTTGCATCTGGGTAAAGTGGGATTCGATGCTCCACAATCTCGGGGTTGATACCAGGCATATCTGCATGTGACCATGCAAAAACGTCCTCGAATTCTTTCAGGAGATCTAAGTGGGCTTTGAACTCTTCAGGAGATAGTCCGGAGCAAATTTGAACCATTCGTGGATCATTTTCATCTTTCAAGTTTATAGAAAGAATTTCTTCTTTTAGAGGCTGAGCATGCCTTTCGTCTTCCCTTCTGATTAGAGATCGAAGTTCTTCTGGAATTTCTTCCTCGAATTCGATCCCCTCATCGTCGGGGTCAACCCAATTTATTTCGGACACATCAAGGTAAGCAAAGTCTATTTCTGTGGACGGTTCGGGGCCTACGCGCTGGTTTTGTATTTTGAAAAAGAGGGGCGAGTTTAGGGGAAAAGAAAGTTTAGAGTCGCCACCCGGGGTTTAATTTTTGGAAAATGTTAGGTACCCGAGGAATCGTTTAGAAAAATAATATGACTCTCGTGCCGCTGAAAAAAGGGTTTGATATGCGAAAAATAGAGATTTTGGGTTCGGGAGCCAGGTTACCCGGGGGGAAGGTTTTCTTTGAAAAATGCACCCCGCGTGCCCGGAAATTTCCGGTCTTTACTAAATATTTGTGGGATTTTTCTGAAAAGATTTTATTAAAAACTTTTATTCACATAAACAGTAAATAATTATTCTAAAGAAATAAATGACAGTGACAAGTCAAGTAATGCAATGAAATAAACAAGTAATGCAACAAAATATTTAAAACACAAATAAATATTTAATTGAAATAATAAATAACATGAGGGGATGTAATAACAATAATCGAAAGTGAAGGGAGGTTAGTGTAATAAGAGGCATATAAGTTTTTCTGAAAACAGAGCACCAGAGTTGCGAAACAGAGCATCAAAATTCGATTTCTACCACTGACACCGTATGACATTGGAATAGATGTCGTGCAGTATATGTTTGGGCACCACACGGTGCCATTGGTAGCACAAATTTCTGAAAAAAAATGGGTTTTGTCAGAATGAAAGCTATTTCCGTTTGCTTTGTTTCTTTTTGTGAAAAATATGATCATTTGATGATTTTGAAGGATTTTTAGAAAAAGTTTTAATGAGAGAATGTACCTTCCCGCATGGACGGCATTGCCACCACCACAAACGGGTTGTGTAATGGTCGTCCGAGAGGCTTAAACTTCATTGATAATATTTTTCCAAGCTTGAAAGAGAGATATGGAGCTCTTCTCCTACTTGGTAGAATCCCCTTAGAGCACCAAAGCTACATTTTGAACACGAATGTTATACCTCTGGACTTGTTCGGTACGGATCAAAAGGGTCGGTTTGAGGACTGGAAGTGATTGTTTTGGGCTATGGAAACAAGAATTTTATATGTGGCTTTGGTTAAAAACGATTTTGACAGAATGACGGGAAGATAGTTGAGAGGATTTTCTTGCTGGGAATTTTTGGTTGGTTTATGTGGGTGAACTCAAGCTCTTTTCTCCGTTCGAAGAAGGTCGGCTTTTATAAGCAAAGAGGTGTCGTACCTTTATCTCCTGAGTGAGATTCGTACGCAAAGATTGCGAGCTACGGGTAGGCTTTGCCGTATTACACAATCGAATTGAGCTGCAGGGCACCCCCTGGAATCCCGTTAATAGGACATGGGAGCCGTACGGTATTCAAAGTGCACCGCACGGTGCACATTATCATACCGCACGGTATAGGTGGAGGTTTGGACCATACAGTTTGGGAAATGAAGCCATGCGGTTCGAGTGGTTTTTGGGGTTTTGGCTCTTTTGACCCATTTGACCCGAGGGACCGTTCCGAGTTATATCTTTGCGTGCTCTTTCATCATCAGGGATGCGCAAGTCATCAAAATTGGGGTGTCTACAATTTCATTGATAGCAAATGTGGGGGCCCCAGGGGCGTGATACATGAGAGTGTACTCAAATTGCAAAGAAAAATGATAACACAGGGGAATGACAGATACGTGCTCGGGTTTAGACTCTGTCTCGGAGTCAATGCTAAACTGAGTGCTAGACTCAAATTCAGTGTTATTGTAAGTGATTCTAGGTACAAAAGTGCAGTTTTTATAAACACCATTGGCATCCACAATGAGTGTAGTGACATCTTTAAGGGCATCCTGGCTCAGCATCATCAGCTCTACCTCCTCGGCAAACTCCAAATCAGGCTTTAAATCAAAGAGCATCGCAGCAGGCCCGCTCTCCCCTATACCTGTCAGGCTTTCTTCCCCAAATAGCGATCGGAGATTCCTTGAGTCAAGAGTTTCGATCCAGTCAACTTGGAGTGTCCTAACCAGTTCTTCCCTCTTCTCAGCTTCATCGTCATTGTCCCAAGTGTCGTTTACAAAGATTTCGAAACCTGGTAGCTTGGTCTTTGTTTCCATGTCCTAGAATGGGTTCCCCCTGGTAGATAGCTTCCGGAGCTTTTACAAACTGAATGGGCTTTTTCTTGGCACTTGCTTGTACCTTCTTTCCCTTTCTTGGTTCATTGTCAGTCGGCTCATAACCGAGACCGAAGCGGTGGTTATTCATCGAAAACTTGGGGAATTCAGCCATCCCCTGGTTGTTCAGACCTAACCCCAGGCCGGGCAGGTATTCCATCTTTCTCATCACCTCTAGAGCAGTTGAGCTCATTGAGAAGTCCTCATCCATTTTGACGGTAAGAACCGATCCAGAAGTGTCAAAAGAGCAACCACCGAGAGTGACATCCTTTTCTCCGTGAGCAATCTCAAGCAATGGTGCGTTGTCGAGGACATGGGGACGAATCCCCGAACCTTCGTGAATAGTTAAAGTTCCCGTGGCCAGACCAAGTTGGACTTTCTCGTGTAGGGAAGAAGGTACTGCCATGATGTCTGATCGATGAAGCCAAGGCCTGCCCAGCAGCAGGTTAAAAGATGACGGGATGTCGAGTACATGGAACTCGATGTCCGTTTTGAAGCTTTCAATGATTACTTCCATTTGGATGATTCCAACTACATCCCTGCGCGTGTTGTCATATGCGCGTACTCCGAGGTTGGATGGCTGAAAGTCTTTGTTCTTGAAACCGAGACAGTAGGCTGTCCGCAGGGGACATACATTTAGCGCGGATCCGTTGTCAAGTAGGACAACTAGGACCCATTTTCCCATGCATTTCAGAGTGATGTGCGAAGGTTTGTTCTGACCGGCTCCCTCTGGGGGTAAATCCTTTTCAGTGAAGGTGACGACGTGCTTGGCACGAGCAGGGGTAAGGAGGGCTACCATAGTTTCTGGAGGGATATCAGGTGGTACCTCCATGTTGGACAGAGTTTTGATTAGTTTCTGACGATGTTCCCAGAAGGAGGAGAGCAGACCCCAGATTGAGACTGATGCCGGAGTTCGTTCAAGCTGCTTTTGGACCAGTTCTTCGGCAGTTGCCCGGTTCCTTTGAGGTGGCTGAGTAGTGACTTCGGGTTCAACCGAAGTTGAATTTTCCTGAACGGGTTCGTCCCAAATGAATTCTTCTGGCCGAATTCGGTGTGGAATGTTTCCCTGAAGGTTGGCCGGTTGGTAGATTCGACCACTTCTTGTTACCCAGTTAACGGTATCTTCCCAAAGTTGCTGGTTCTCACCCCAGAAATATGCAAATCCTTCACCGACTTTGCGCTTGCGTGCCTTGATGGCTTCTCTCTTTTGCTTCCCATTCTAATCTTCAGACCACAGGTCAATCAAACTGTCTGGAGTTTTCTGACTGCCGATCTCAACTGTCTCTAGTTTTGCTTGTAGATTTGTTACCTCTGAATCTTGCCAGAAAGAATGGTCCGGCATGGATTTATTGATTGTCCACACTTCGTTGTTGCCGACTTGGATATCAACAACCTCATCTTCGTTCCATGTGGTTGTTCGGGGATCTGTAACCAGAACTGATATGTTGGAATCATGTGGAAATGGTGCGGATGGCCGCGATAGAGACTCACCGATAATGTATGCTTGAGGGAGCCAATCTTGATCACTGAAGACAGTCTCGATGGCTTGGCAATTTTCTTCTTCAGGAAGCTGAGACAGCGAGGAGCTGATTGAGAGGTTGTGTTGAATTCTTCCGCTTCTAGGGCTGAGATGACTTTCAGATTCCCCAAACAAGGTTGGGAGTGAGACCGTATCCAGAGGGTCAACACAGATTGCCACTTCGTCAACTTGACTGATACCGAGGCTTTCCGGTATGAAAACAGATGACTTGTCATGAAATTCTGAGACAATGTACTGGCTCGGCCCCCAAGAGACTAGCAAAGAACCGAACAATGCTTGTTGGGAATCTTACCATTCCTGATCGCTCATGGCCCATTCTCCTTGTTCTGCGAGGTCACCCCATTTGATTTTGGGTTTCCGTTCAAGATTTTTCTGATGGCATAGATTTCCAGATTCTCCGGTATTGGGACATAGGGTTTTGGTTTGGTGACTGGCACGATGTACAGGCTTGGATTGAACGGGTCAGGATTTTGGCTCTTTAGAGTGGAGCTAAAGGATATCTGGTTGATTTGGATATTTTGCTTGTGGTCAGGCAAGGGATTGGAAATAGTATTAGGCTTTTGCTTAGGAATTGGAATGGTTCCGTCATCAACAAAGTCTTGGACTATGTGTTTGAGGCGGAGACAATTGTTGGTATGATGGCCAGGCATTTGGTGATAGGCACAGTAGACATTGGGATTGAGGTTTAAGGAAATTTCCTTGGGTGGATAAAGAGGTTTGATGGCATTTTTCTCAAGGAGCTTTTTGTAGACAGTGGTAAGAGGGAAAGGGAATTGGTAGAATTCTCTTTTTGGCTGGGATGCATTTTGGAGAGGCCGTGATTGGGTGGCTATTTGGTTAACTGGCTCGGTTTTGACCGGTCTAGGATTGGAGGAACTGGCATGAGTCTGGTGATAGTTATTGGGTCCAAAAAGGGTATTACTGTTACCGGAGTATACTCGTTTGGGCCGAGAAGCTGACTCACCTTTGTCAAATATGCTAGTGCGGATTGCGTCTTCAACAGCAAGGCCGGCTTCATAAAAGGTTTTGAAGTCGGCGGAGGTCTGAAAGACCACCAAGTGTTTAGCAAAGTCCGGTTCTATAGACACCCCAATTTTAACGACTCGTGCATCCCCAATGATGAAAAGAGCACTGAATATACCTTGGAACGATCCCCGGGTCAAAATAAACCAAAAAGCCAAAAATCCTAAAACTACCTAAACCGTACGGTCATCTTGTTCAAACCGTACGGCTTCAAAATTCATTTCCACCGTGCAGCTTCCTCTTATGCACCGCACGACACCCTTTAAACACCGCACGGTGTCTGTACCCCATCCCAAGATTCCCGCGTTCGCCCAGCAGCTCAAAAATGGTCGGGTGGTACGGCAAAGCCTACTCGTAGCTCGACTTCCCGCCGTGGGAATCTTGCTTAACGTGTGAAGCTATCCAATGTCCGCGTCTATAAAACCCGAGCTCACCAAACGGTTTCGAGAGGACTGAAAAATTTGCGAATAAGTCAATTGAAGAAGGGCCCAGTAAAAATTTCTCTCAAAACCCGAAACTCTATCACCATATCTTCGCTCCATCCAAATTTCTCTCATAAAATTCAGAGGTCCCGTACCCATTTTTCCATCCAACCAATTCCATCTTTTCCGTTGAATCAGTTCAAGGTATAATTTGTGTTCTTATCAGAATTTTACTCGTAATCTGAGGGGACGTGAACTAGGTCTGGGGGAAGCTCTATAGCTTTCTTTTGGACTTAGAACGATGATTTCGATCAAAATGTAAATCTCTCGGGCGTGTATCACGCGACCCACTCGTGGTCATGGAGATGCCGTTTATGTGTGGAGATACATCATTTCCATTTCAATCATGATTTTCAAACCAAATGAACTCATGTTTTCAAGCTAAAACATCCTCTTCGACACATTGCTGAAAAAACCAAAAATTTCAAAAAACATTTGTACACTGGAAGACACCGCACGACGCAGGGCATTGAGCCGTACGGTACAGAGTTGACACCGCACGGTGTCAGCGGCGAAATTTTTCACAATGCTCTGTTTTGCGAATTTGATACTTTGTTTTCTGAAATAACCAGTGGCAGCTTATTACGGTTTGGCCCTCCTATCTTCATTTCATGCATTTACATCCTCATATTTTGTTATTTTTTTTCATTTAATATTAATTCGCATATTACGTGATTTGTCTTTCGTTTTAATGTATTATTTCTTCCAGTTTCATTTATAAACTGTTTATTTGAATAAAAAGTTTATAATAAAATCTTTTTTAGAAAAATCCCACAAATATTTAGAAAAGACCGGAAAATTCCGGGCACGCGGGGTGCATTTTTCAAAGAAAACCTTCCCCGCGGGTAACCTGGCTCCCGAACCGAAATCTCTATTTTTCGCAGATCAAACCCTTTTTTTTAGAGGCACAAAAAGAGTCATATTCTTTTCTAAACGGTTCCTTGGATACTTAACAATTTCCAAAAAAATTAAATTCTGGGTGGCGACTCTAAATTTTCTTTTTTCCTTATTTTTCCTCATTTTTCACAACAAAATCGTCGTGGTCCCCGACCGTCCACAAAATGGCGACTCTGCTAGGGATCGAAATATTTTAAATTAATCTTTATTTTTGACATTTTACACTTGTAAAACGACCCTTGAAAGCTTGACACAACGTACATGCTTCGCGCTGTCAAAGAAAGGAATGGTGCCAGGGTGAGAGCCCGATCAATCCGGACTGGAGCTTTCAAACCCTGTCTTTCAAAAATCACTGCAATTAGGCCTTGCCTTTTTTCCAAAAGTGAAATTAGTACTCTTTTATCAGAACAATGGCTGGCCAGTCAAGCAACAAAAGACTCAAGTCTACCTTCACCACTCATCACAACGCTCCTACCTGGGTTGTGGAGGAATGCAAGCTGAACTGAAGACCCCTGAGGGTGAAAAGCTCTACAAACGGGTTGATCCAGTCCCCGAACTCAAGCCATCAGATGTACCAAACCAATCGGATGACACTGACAGCCACTCAGGCTGGAAGTTTTACATTACCCCGGATAGCAGTCAAAGAGTGCTTCCAGACAAAATCACCGTCACGTATGAGGAAGACGACGACTTCAGTATCATGCCTCCAGTCAAATACCCTGACGAGGAAGGCAAGCCTGTGTACTACTTTGCTGACCCAGTCACTGGTCACAAATACTGGGATGTGTGTGATTGTGATGAATGCTATGAAGAATGCCTCCGTAACAACGATGGCATGTCACCCAAACAACTTGAAGAACAGTATGCCTGGGAGAAACAGCAGGAGGAAGAAGAAGCTAGGGCCCGTAAAGGGAAGAAGAAGGTTGGCGAAGCCAGTTCACCATCCAGCCCAGTTACTCCAACTCATCCTATCCCATGAAATTGCAATCTGAACAAGTGAAAGTGTGCCAGCCACCAGATCTTATCAACCATCCAGGGCCTTTTGGAATAAAGCCAACATCAGTTGCCCAGTTCGAATGCTGTCTGTTGCAATTGCTTATCGAGTCTGTTGTTGTTTTCAGTACTGGCTAATTATCGTGTCTGTAATAGCCTGTACTTTGCTTATCGAGTTTGTTGTTCCGTCTACCGGAACTCTTTTGTATCACTCCCGCAGTGACACTTTTTCGTCTATCGGAACTCTTTTGTACCACCCCCGCGGTGCCACTTCAATGAAAAAAGACATCTTTCTTCAAAAGCTTCAGAGCCTAAAATTGCAGTCCCGAACTACGTTACGGCCTGATTCCTCTCCACGGGGATATGTAGGGAACTTCGGTCCGGCCGTAGTTTTCAAAATCTTGAACATATTCAGCCGAATCGAAATTTTTTGGGGCAATCCTGCATCATGCATTGCATCTCATTCATGTAAATAGATTGCATGTACATCATCATTTAATTTAATCTGTTCATACCATCAGTACATAACCATTGGCAAAAGCAAGAATACTCCTGCACCTGGTTGGGCTCGAACTCCCAAACAACGATTAATTCAAACTGAGTCAAGAGCAGAACAGTCAACTAGCCATCCAGTCATGGCTAAGACTACAGAATAGTCAGAGAAGACCGAGGTTCAGATTCTCAAAGAAGCCTTGGAAGATCAGCGAGCCACCAACAGCCAGCAAATGACTCAGATGATGATCATGATTCAAGATGTGACCTCCCGTCTATCTGGAGAATCGTCAAATTCAGGGATGGAAGCTATGATGGCTAAGGTAGCCAAACTGGAGGAATCAGTCCAGAAACAGGAAAAGATTGCAGCTACGGGCATTGACATGGAAAAACTTTGCTTGTTCCCCGATGCCAAGCTGCCTGACAGGTTCAAGCCAATTGATTGGGACAAGTTTGATGGAAGCGGCGATCCAAAAGCACACTTGCAAACATACATGGGTACCTTATCCATATACGATGTGGAAAAGAATGCCATGGCTCAGATGTTCCAGCAAACCTTGACAGGACCTGCACTCCGTTGGTTTCTGAACTTGGACAATTCCAAGAAGAAAACATGGGAAGATATTGGGGCAGCCTTTGTGGCTCAATACAATTACAACATCCAGCTGCAGATGACCATTCGGGAGTTAGAATCTACAAAGATGGGAAAGAACGAGTCTTTCGCCGACTTTGTCAAGCGCTGGAGGGGGAAAGCTTCACAGATGATAGACAGGCCCTCAGAGAAAGAGCAGATGAGAATTATTACCCGGAACTTGGAACCGGACTTCGCTAAACACTTGGTGGTCTTTCAGACCTCCGCCGACTTCAAAACCTTTTACGAAGCTGGCCTTGCCGTTGAAGACGCAATCCGCACTACCCTGTTCGGACCCAATACCTATCGCCAAACTCAAGCCAATTCCTCATATCCTAGATCGGTCAAAACCGAGCCAGTTAACCAAATAGCCGCCCAGTCACGACCTCTCCAAAATACATCCCAGCCAAAAAGAGAATTCTACCAATTCCCTTTCCCTCTTACCACAGTCTATAAAAAGCTCCTTGAGAAAAATGCCAGCAAGCCTCTTGATCCACCCAAGGAAATTTCCTCAAACCTCAATCCCAATGTCTACTACGCCTACCACCAAATGCCAGGCCATCATACCAACAACTGTATCCGCCTCAAACACATAGTCCAAGACCTTGTTGATGACGGAACCATTCCAATTCCCAAGCAAAAGCCCAATACTATTTCCAATCCCTTGCCTAACCACAAACAGAATATCCAAATCAACCAGATATCCTTCAGCTCCACTCTAAAAGGCCAAGACCTTCACCAGTTCAATCCCAGCCTGTACATCGTGCCAGTCACCAAATCAAGACCTCTTGTCACGATACCAGAAAGTCCGAAAGTCCATGCCATTGAAAATTTTGAACGGGAGCCCAAACTCAAATGGGGTGACCTCGCAGAACAATGAGAATGGGCCATGAGTGACCAGGAATGGGAGGATTCCCAACAAGCATTGTTCGGTTCTTTGCTAGTCTCTGGGGACCCGAGCTAGTGCATTGTCTCAGAATTACATGACAGGCCATCTGTTCACATACCGGAAAGCTTCGGTATCAGTCAAGTCGAAGAGATAGCGACCTGCGCTGACCCTTTGAATACAGTTTCACTCCCAACCTTGTTTGGGGAATCTGAAAATCATCTCAACTCTAGAAACGAGGGAGTCCAGCACAACCTCTCAAACAGCTCTTCGCTGTCTCAACTTCCTCAAGCCATCAAGACCGTCTTCAGTGATCAAGATTGGCTCCCCTAAGCATACATCATACTCCCACATATCAGTTCTGAGCACTGGCCCGCAGACAATCACATGGAACAAAGACGAGGTTGTTGACATCCAAGTCGGCAACAACGAAGTGTGGACAATCAATAAATCCATGCTCGATCAATCTTTCTGGCAAGATTCAGAGGTAGCAGATCTACGAGCAAAGCTAGAAACAGTTGAGATCAGTAGTCAGAAAACTCCAGACAGTTTAATAGACTTATGGTCTGAAGATCAGGACCACGAACAGAAAAGAGAAGCCATCAGAGCTGGTAAGCGCAAAGTCGGCAAAAGATTTGCAGATTTCTGGGTTGAAAACCAGCAACTGTGGGAAGATACCGTCAACAGGGTAACACGAAGCGGCCGAATCTACCAGCCGGCCAATCTTCAGGGAAACATTCTACACCGAATTCGGCCAGAAGAATTCATTTGGGATGAACCTGTTCAAGAAAATTCAACTCCAGTTGAAACCGAAGTTACTACTCAACTGCCTCAAAGGAACCGAGCAACTACGGAAGAACTAGTCCAAAAGTAGCTTGAGAGAACTCCAGCATCAGTCTCAATCTGGGGTCTGCTCTCTTCATCCAGGGAACACCGCTAGAAACTGATCAAAACTCTATCCAACATGGAGGTACCACCTGATATCCCTCCAGAAACTATGGTAGCCCTGCTTACCCCTGCTAGTGCCAAGCACGTCGTTACCTTCACTGAAAAGGATTTACCCCCAGAAGGAGCTGGTCACAACAAACTCCTGCACATCACTCTGAAATGCATGGGAAAATGGGTCCCAGTCGTCCTACTCGACAACGGATCTGCACTAAATGTGTGTCCCCTGCAGACAGCCTACTGTCTCGGTTTCAAGAGCAAAGACTTTCAGCCATCCAACCTCGGGGTGCGCGCGTATGACAACACGTGCAGGGACGTAACTGGAATCATCCAGATTGAAGTAATCATTGAAAGCTTCAAAATAGACATCGAATTCCATGTGCTCGACATTCCATCATCTTTTAACCTGCTGCTGGGCAGGCCTTGGCTCCATCGATCAGATATCATGGCAGTACATTCTTCCCTACACCAGAAAGTCCAACTTGGACGCTACGGGAACTTTAACTATTCACGGAGATTCAGGGATCCGTCCCCATGTCCCCGACAACGCGCCATTTCTTGAGATTGCTCACGGAGAAGAAGACGTCGCCCTCGGTGGTTTCTCCTTCGACACTTCTGGATCGGTTCTTACCGTCAAAATGGATGAAGACTTCTCGATGAGCTCTACTGCTCTAGAGATGATGAGAAAAATGGAGTACCTACCCGACTTGGGGTTAGGTCTAAACAATCAGGGGATGGCTGAATTCCCCAAGTTTTCGATGAATAACCATCGCTTCGGTCTCGGTTATGAATCAGCTGACAACAAACCAAAGAAGGAAAAGAAGGCGCAAACTTGTGCTAAGAAGAAGCCCATTCAATTTGTGAAAGCTCCAGAAGCTATCTACCAGGAGAACTAGAGCCATTCTGGGACATGGAAACAAAGACCAAACTGCCAGGGTTTGAAATCTTTGCGAATGACACATGGGACAGTGATGATGAAGCCGAGAAGAGGGAAGAACTGGTTAAGGCACTCCAAGTTGACTGGATCGAAACTCTTGACTCCGGGAATTTTCAATCGCTATTCGAGGAGGAAAGTCTGACAGGTACAGGAGAAGGCGGGCCTGCTGCGATGCTGTTTGAATTAAAGCCTGACTTGGAGCTTGCCGAGGAGGTAGAGCTGATGATGCTGAGCCAGGATGCCCTTGGAGATGTCACTACACTCATTATGGATGCCAATGGTGTTTATAAAAATTGCACTTTTGTACCTAGAATCACTTACATTACCACTGAATTTGAGTCTAGCACTGAGTTTAGCACTGACTCCGAAACAGAGTCTGCACCCGAACATGTATCTGTCATTTCCCCGTGTCATCACTTTTCGTTCCAGTTTGAGTCCACTCTCATGTATCACGCCCCTGGGGCCCCCGCATTTGCTATCAATGAAATACATTTTCCTTATCTTGCTGTCCGAAATAAATTGTGTCGACCCCGATGATGAGGGGATTGAATTCAAGGAAGAAATTCCGGAAGAACTTCGATCTCTAATCAAAAGGAAAGACAAAAGGCATGCTCAGCCTCTCAAAGAAGAAATTGTTTCTATAAACTTGAAAAATGAAAACGATCCGCGAATGGTTCAAATTGGTTCCGGATTATCTCCAGAAGAATTCAAAGCCCACTCGGATCTCCTGAAAGAATTTGAGGATGTTTTTTCATGGTCACACGCCGATACGCCTGGTATCGACCCTGAAATTGTGGAGCATCGAATCCCGCTTTATCCAGATGCAAAGCCTGTCAAGCAGAACCTGAGGAAAAAGAGGCCAGATTGGGTGCTAGAAATTAAGAAGGAAATTCAGAGGCAGATAGACGCCGGGTTCCTAATGGTAACAGAATACCCTCAGTGGGTTGCAAACATTGTTCCGATTTCCAAGAAGAACGGAAAAATTCGGGTCTGTGTAGACTTTAGGGATCTGAACAAGGCCAGTCCTAAAGACGATTTCCCGTTGCCCCACATAGACATACTTGTGGACAACACTGCCGGACACGCACTCATTTCCTTAATGGATGGTTTCTCCGGATACAACCAGATTCTCATGGCTCCCGAAGACCGCGAGAAGACTACTTTCACCACAGAGTGGGGCACTTATTGTTACAGGGTCATGCCCTTCGGATTGAAAAACGCCGGGTCAACCTATCAGAGGGCAGCCACGACATTATTACATGATATGATTCACAAAGAAGTTGAGGTCTACGTCGATGACATGATCGTCAAAGCCAAATAAAGAGAAGGGCACTTACCCGCACTCAGAAGGTTCTTTGAAAGGATTCGCAAGTACCGGTTGCGTCTCAATCCTGAGAAGTGTACATTTGGAGTTACAGCTGGAAAGATGTTGGGATTCATGATCCCCACGCGGGGCATTGAGATAGATCCTTCCAAGATTAAGGCTATTCTCGAAATAGAACCACCTCGGACAAAAAAGGAGGTGCGGAGTTTTCTCGGGAAAATTCAGTTCATCAGCAGATTCATCGCCAAGTTGACCTCAACTTGCGAGCCGATGTTTCAACTACTCAAGAAAGGCATGCCATTCAAATGGGACGACAAATGCCAGCAAGCTTTTGAAGCCATAAAAAGTTATCTTCAGAACCCTCCGGTACTAATGCCACCAACACCGGGGCAACCTCTCATCATGTACTTATCTGTTACCACATCAGCCATGGGATGCATGCTCGCACAAGAAGGCGAAGGCGGAAGCGAGAAAGCAGTTTACTACATCAGCAAGAAGATGTTAGGGTGCGAAGAACGGTACACTCCTCTGGAAAAAGTTTGCTGGGCTTTGATTTGGGCTTCCAAGAAGCTAAGACACTACATGCTGGCCTACTCAGTAAGGCTGATTTCTCGAATGGACCCTCTCAAATACCTGTTTGAGAAGTCGGCTCTTATTGGTAAACTGGCACGCTGGTTGCTTTTACTAGCTGAATTTGATATCAAGTATGTGACTCGGAAGTCTGTAAAAGGAAGGGCTGTCATTGAATTTCTGGCCGATCATCCGGTAGAAGGTCCAGAAGACGTGGAGTTCAAATTTCCCGACGAAAATGACATGACAACCACCAATGATGTATGGTTATATTTTGATGGGGCTGCCAACCAGAAAGGATTCGGGATCGGAGTTCTGCTCATTTCCTCAGAAGGGTCACATATCCCTCTTGCATTCAAACTAAACTTCGAGGTTACCAACAATCAGTCGGAATACGAAGCCTGCATCGTGGGGATTGAAGCTGCCCTCAAAATCGGCATCAAAAGGTTGGAAGTTATTGGAGATTCTAACCTGGTAGTTTCACAAGCAAACGACGACTGGAAGGTCAAAGAGGACAAGTTGAAGCCTTACCATAAAGACCTTGACGATCTGATCCCACGAGTCCAGGTAGTCACTTTCACACATGTGCCTCGATTAAACAAGCGCTTTGCGGATGCCTTGGCAACACTAGCCTCCATGGTAGAGATACCCAACAGAGTCAAACTCCGACCAATCATGATTGAGCAAAGGGACAAGCCCGTTTACGAACACGTCATGGCTATTGATGAGCCTGACGATGGTCTTCCTTGGTACCACGACATCTGGAACTTCGTTGAAAGGGGCGAATACCTGGCTGGAAGTGACAAGAAGGATCGGATAGCTCTCCGAAAGCTAGCATCTCACTACATTATCTGCGGGGGCAGGCTGTACTGAAGATCCCACTGCGGAATGCATAAGCTCTGTGTAAATGGCGAAGAAGCAACCAGAATTATGGAAGAAATCCACGACAGAGTTTGTGGCCCTCACATGAACGGGGCAATGCTTGCCAAGAAAGTCTTGCGACAAGGGTACTACTGGTCTACGATGGAAACTGAGTGCATCAAATATGTACGAGGGTGTCACAAATGCCAGATTCATGCCAATCTCATGCACATACCGCCATCAGAGCTACACTCCATGACTTCACCCTAGCCTTTTTCAACCTGGGGCATCGACGTCATCGGCAAGATCACCCCGGCTGCTTCAAACGGGAACAAGTTCATTCTAGTCGCCATCGACTACTTCATCAAATGGGTTGAGGCCGCCTCATACACAACTCTTACAGTGATTCACGTCGCTCACTTCATCAAGCAGAACATCATCTACCGGTATGGCGTGCCTCACGCATTCGTGTCTGACAATGGTGTTCACTTCAAGGGAAGAGCTGCGGAAGTTCTCGAAGATTTTGGGATTCAGGCCCACAAGTCGACCGTCTACCAGCCGCAAACCAACGGAGCTGTGGAAGCTGCCAACAAAACCATCAAGTCAATACTGGAGAGAACAATTCAGTCTGCAAAGAACTGGCACGAGCAGCTGCCGTTAGCACTTTGGGGATACCGGACATCTATACGTACTCCGACAGGGGCAACACCCTATTCTTTGGTTTACGGTATGGAAGCCGTTCTCCCTATCGAGCTTGAAGTACCATCTCTGCGGGTCATGATAGAGTCAGACATCAAAGAAGCTGATTGGCAAAGCGCAAGGTTTGAAGAACTCATGCTGTTCGACGAAAGGAGGCTCAAAGCCTTGTATCACATTCAGGGGTATCTGCGCCGAATCGCACGCGCTTTCAACAAGAAAGTCAAATCCAGGAATTTGCAAGAAGGAGACATGGTTCTGAAGGAGATCCGGGCTCCAGTTTTCGATCCACTTGGGAAATTTCGGCCAAAATGGGCAGGACCGTACATCATCAAGAAAATTCTGTCTGGAAGCGCAACTCAACTCATCGATCTTGACGGTAACGAATTCTCTACATTGGTCAACATGGATTAGCTCAAGAGATACTACCCCTGAGAGAAGCTCGCTGGACTAAAAATCGCAAGGGCGGGCAGTGCCAGGCAAAAATTAGAGCAAGTCTGCTAAGTCGAAAACCCACATTGGGCGGCTTAAGCAAAATTCAAGACAGAATCAATTGAAAGCTCGCTAGACCGAAAACCCGAAAGGGCGGTGCTAGGCAAAAATCAGAGCGCAAAAGGAGAGGGAAAATACTCGAGTGAACCCTAACCAACAATTTTAGGCATGAACTACGTCATGACCTGATTCCTTTCTTAAGGATACCTAGGCATCCTCACATTGAGGATCGGTCGCAATCTTTTGAAACATCTCTTGAGTTGATTCACAACCGTCACTTGCACTTGTATTTACAATCAATGAGAATCAAAGCAGAAAATTTTCATAAATTCACTTTTATTCAAACTAATTTCTTCGATTACATGGCTGAGCATGAATCTTTCAAACACAAAAAAGCAAAGCTTCGACCCACATGAAACATGTCGTGGGTCAGCAATTTATTTCGGGTACATTAAGGCTAAAGCAAAAAGTCACACTTGATTTTCATTCTCTCTTGTCGCAATCTCTTGTGTCAACCACGTTTTGTAACAACCCGGAAGTACAATGCTTGAATACTGATCCCTGGGAACAACAATGCGCTCTCTCCAAGTACGCTGATAGGCCTGGATTGTCGCATGATTGAAATTGGGCACGACAAAGTCTTCAGGATATACAGATGGTACTACTTGACTAACTCCGAGCTGTCGGAGAATGCGATACGGAATGTAAAAGGTCCAACAGGTCAGACCTGCCAACACTACTCGATGACGTCCCATGTTGCTCATTGTCATGGTAGGACGAGTCAGCCAGTTCAAATGCCAGGAAATGGTATCCTCTTTCAGCTCAGAAAGCACCTGAACCCAACCCGGGACACTCCTCTAAAACTCCCGGTAATCCCTCTGAACGAAACCCTGTGTTTCATGAATTCTGTTTCGCGGCACTGCCTCCAGAAGAGCAGCCTTGTCACACAGCCAAATCTGCATGAGAGAAAAGACAAGTAAGAAACCATAGAAAGCCTAAACCCGAGCGTTGAGGTAAAATGAGAACGAGTGCAAAACCAGAAAAAGGAGAGCTGAGTGAGAAACCTACATGTAGGAGCAAAGTACTTCCTTCAAAAACATTGGTCCGCCTAGCATGGACTCCATCCAAGCCCATCAAAGTTTCAGCCAAAACCATTGGAGCTACATCCTTACGCTCCTCAATCTGCCTGGCCACTCCCACCAATGTCGCACTTGCCTGATGATCTGAATGGACAAACAAGAATGCCGCTAAGATCACAAGACACAAAGCAAAGCCTTCTGGACGGAACTGGTTGATCAAGCGCGAGATGTTAAGAACGCCTCCCTGAATCATGGACTTAGCCGCATTTTTGCTCAAACCCAACTTTGGGGACATTACATCAGCATAGCTCACTCCCTGAAGAGGAATGACAGGTATCTCCAGGTCGAAACCTCTAAAGTATGCGTGGAACTCTTCCACCGTGGGGCGTAGCTCTTGCAAGCCGAAGCGGAACACATGCACTTCCGGATCCCAGAAGCGGACAGCAGCATGGAGCAACTCGGGACGTATAGTTACATCCCGAATGTTGCGCATTGACGCCAACCTATGGTCACGAAAGTTCAGCCAGCCCAAGCCATCAAGTTCATCAAGCCAAGGGCCGACCAAGGCTGAGATACTAACGGCCATTGAGAGAAAGTGCAAGAGGCTGTGGAGAATGAGAATGTCATGGAAGCAAGGCTACTTATAGCCATTCTAGCAAGAAAAGTTCAAAAATCTCGAAAAATGTGCGCCTCGGGAAGCGTGCCGCATCGGGAAAAGCGAAGGTCAAGCAAAATTTGTAAACTTCCTCAAGATAGATTGGGTTTAGCCTTTCAAGGCTCTTGGACGTGCCAACATACCTCGGGAGGTCAAAACTGGAGAGGGTAAAACCCGTATACCCTCTTGAGTGCCCTAACTCGGCTATGCAGTATGGGTGTACCCTACAGGGGAGCCGAGCTAGAGAGGCCACGAGTAGGGCCAGGCGCGCAATGCATAATCCA
>JAXBDA010006900.1:0-19251 GCA_036023075.1 Gaultheria prostrata
AACCCTAATCTGTAGAACCCACCCCTTTATTTTTAAGGTTGGATCTGTAATATTAATTTCTCAAACCATACTAAGTATTTTTGTAATGGGTTGCACTTCACGTTTTTCAATGTGTACTCTGATGGAATCTCTTTTTATTAAATTAATCCTAATTAGTTATCTTAATTAATGCTCCCGAAAATCCGGGTCGTTACAAAAACACTTTAACGATGTTTGGTGCAATGCCAAGAACTAGAACGAAATCTGAAAATGGCTTCCTGATTTTGAAATGCATGCAATTACCTTAGGGTTATTTACCTAGACACCCCCTAAACTATTTCGCTTTTCGTGAAATACCCCATAAACTAATTTTCCTACGACGACACCCCCTCAACTTCCAAAAAATTTACCCCAAGACCCCTTCCTTAGCCTCCCGTCTCCAAAACTCAAGGTTCGGGGTCATGTTTTGATGATCCAAACCGTTCAAGTTGTTTAAAACATGTTTTTAAGGGTACTCGCGAGAAATCGGCAAAAAAAATGATCTGTAAGTGCCTGATCCAAACAAATATGTATTTATGAAAAACTCTTTGGATCAAGCACTTCCTGATCATTTTTTTTAGCTAATTTCTTGCGAGTATCCTTAAAACATGTTTTAAACAACTTGTACGGTTTGAATCATCAACACATGACCCCCGACCTTGAGTTTTGGAGACGGAAGGCTAAGGAAGGGGTCTTGGGGTAAAATTTTGGAAAGTTGAGGGGGTGTCCTCGCAGGAAAATTAGTTTAGGGGGTGTCTCACGAAAAGCGAAATAGTTTAGGGGGTGTCTAGGTAAATAACCCATTACCTTGTTTAGGAAGTGCAAGTGTGAAGTTATGAAGTGACATTGGAATTGAACATCACCAATCCTAGTTTTGGAAGTGAACATCACCAACCGTTAAGAGAATACTCTCTGTCCCAAATTATTTGTCCGGTTCTTCGATGCAATTTTGAACTATTCGGATCTTTCAATCTATAATATTATTAAAGATTTTAAATACTTCATATAATAGAACTAGTTGAAATCTATCAAATAATATCTATATTGAACATAAAATCCGTTATAGACTGAAGACGTGAACAGTTTAAAAATTCAATCGAATTCCGACAGGACCAACAATTTGGGACGGATAGTATATGGTATAGACACTATTAAAGGGCAAACTATCCTGACCAAGAGAGAAAATATTAGCTTAATATTTTTCATTGTCATCTATCATTGGCAAAACTAATTTCAGAAGTGAACATCACCAATCCTTGACAGAATATGATATATACAATAGCAAAGGCATCTTACAATTATCCTGACAAAGAGCGGTGGAAAAAATAGCTATGTATTTTTCATTATACCCAATTAATGTCCAAGTCTTTTAGTTTCATGAGCCACTTCTGTGTATCTTCAGAGACACAAGGGTTAGATGGTGGCTTCCCTTCTTCTTTGACATTTGCAGAAGCTACGCTATCATCATTCTTATCTTTCGAAAGGTTTCCTTGTCTGTTAGGATGCCTCACTTGGAGAGCTAGAAGCCGAGAAACCTCATGAAGTCCCCCCCATTTCTCCAATGCTCGAGCAATGTCGTACCGACCTATTGAAAGGGTAAAAAATACAAAATATGAAAAGGTTATGAGGTTATGTACAATTCATGTAGGTTTCTTGCAAATAGATTATCTATCTGACGCAGTGGAATTAATAGCCACTATCTATTTTTCCTCTCTTATAAGTGGAATAGTTTTCTATACGATATATATTCATTTTTTTTTGTTCGATTCGCTGTCATTCCAGTCGAATAAGTGAAATAGATCAACCTTTATCTATTTCACTTATATATAATAATTAATTAATATTCATCATCCCACCGTATTTCATTTGAATAATAGGTACGTGCCCAAGCGACAAAGTGTTTGAACACAAACAGGAAGAAAATCAGGAAGAACAGTTAAAATCATGGATGTGAGGAAGATTTAAGATGTGCCCAGAAGGTCAAATGGATGTGAACAAGTGCGACAGGTCTTGAAAAGCAAATGATATCGTAGATTTAGCTTCAATCATTATCTTCTTATCTTTTCATTTAATTATTTATTTTCCTTCATAAAGAACATTCAACTCCATGATCGAAAAAGAAAATAAAGTAATGCATACCTGCACGCTCAAAAGACTTTCTACTAGGCATAAAAGATGGGTCCATTCCCCAGCTTCTCTGGAACCGATTTATCTGCAACACAGAGAAGGACCAGTTTTTAACTTCTCCGCAGAATAAAGCTAGAGTATTAGATTCACAGCACAATAGTTGCGCAAATAAGGGACGGGTGGGAGAACTAGTAGGGCAAAGGATTTAAGTTTTGGAGTGCATACCTAGCAGTTTATAACATGATATTATCATATAAATGCAACGTAAGGAATATATTTGTTGTTTAGAGATGAATCTATATTGCAAATTGATGCCCACTGTAAATTGTTGTTGCAAATGTTGGTAAAAAATATGAACATGCAAACTAATATAATTACTTAATTTTTCTGTAGACCTATCGGGAGTGGGGACTTAAAAAGCCTTTTTTACCTTCTATTGTTAGTTTGGGATTCAGGTACTTACAGATTTCATCCAAGTTGAAGCGAGGAGGTCCTTTATGTGGGTGTGTACAAACAAGGTTGGAATGGATTCGTCACCCCAACAGGATGTCCAAGCAAATAACTTAAAACATATCATTACATACAAGCACATTAAAGTAACTAAAGCTGTATGCATAAAGAAGACATTTTTCTGGTCTTTTTCTCTTTGATGTCAATTTGGCTAATAGTGACTGCGACAATTCATTCATTTGGAGGAATGAAATGGGAAAACAAAACTTGAACTTGAAAGGTTTCCCCTAAAAAAACCCAAGCAAACAACTTACCTCTTCTCGCAAATTCTCAAGGTTATCCCAATAACCTTTTGGTTTGCGGTGCTTGTAAGCAAGAGAGAGATTCATCAATGATGCGATCCTTCTGAATCCTCCCATGCGTGTAATTGCCTTCTCAATGTCCCCTCTCCCATGCTTCCGAAGTTGCTTTCTCATTGGCATAAATCCTTCCTGCCCAAAGTCTGATATGAAGGTCAGAAGTTCAGCTTTGAGGACTTCTATGTCTCTCTGCAAGCCCGGGACCCGTGGTCTTTGCCTTGAAGGATATGGATCATCAAAATCGAAGTCTTTCTCAGGAAGCATGCTCTCACCAACATATATCTCTTTGGCAGATGAAGTGGTTTGCTCCTCAGAGTATATTGGATAGGTCTCCAAAGAGTTTTGTGCTTCCCTTTTTTCAACATAATCTCGAATGGCACACAAGTTCGATGGAAGATCTTCATATATGACCTAATATTGTCAAAATTACCAACAAGAAGTTTGTTAAGGCTCAAAAGAATGCAATTTTGTCTGTATAATTGATATATGAACTTGTGAACTGATGTTACCATCAAATGAAAGCATGTACCGTTAGTACAGTAGGTGAAAGCAGTGATGCACTAGAGTTAATACTAAACTTTCCAAGATATGATTCTTTCAATTTGAGTTTGGGTGTGCTCCCAGTTTCTCAAACAGTAGTAAAAGAGTCATCCGAATATTGAACAGAAAACTAGCGTGTAGGGCAAGAAAATTTGAAATATGAGTAGATTAACATTCACAAACCTCTTCCATAATAGCTTCCGAAAGAAGGGAGTTCTGTTGCATTTTTGACTCCACAGAGTATTTCAGTAGAGTGTGATGATTTCCAAGTTGCTCCAGAAGCCATTTTCCCTGGAAAAAGTCGAAGTCTCCTTCAACCTGCTCAAAACTTATCTCCTGTTCAAGGTTTTCACATAAATCCAACACAACACGTGCATGGAGTACCATGTACAGTAAGCCCTTGCATCCTTCCTGCAAATTTATACAAACAGTGAGTAATTTGGTAAGGGAACACTTTCACCCAGGAGTGTTTCCCAAAAGTTAATTTAGTGGTTTCATTTAGCACATTACCATAGCTATCACATTTTCGTTTCTCTAAAAAGCTTTAAGGGTTAAAATCACTTAGACCCCCTCATCTATCACTCATCCACACATGCACCCCCTCATCTTTAAAACCCATCAACCACACCCCCTCATCTTGTAACCTTTATCACATACCACCCTTCCGTCACCCTTTCGTCAATATTTTAAAGGGAAGTTAGCAACTTCCATCCATTTACACTTTTTTTTTGCCACATTTATCCTCCCTTCTCTTTTGATTCTAGAAAATCAAAACTCCTATAAATTTACATAATCTTATTGAGAAAAATGAAAAGTAAAGAAAGTGTTGCAAACTATGTATAAATATATGTACGTATGTGTAAATACATTTATACACATATATGGAGTATTATCCGGCCCTAAATCTCTCTCCTCCATCGGATCCGGAGAGATTACTGCCATTCCTCCTCATTTTGCTTCTCTCTCTGAGTTCCTCCTCCGTCTTTTCCCATGACTACTCCGATGCACTCCGGAAGAGCATTCTCTTCTTTGTAGGCAAGCGATCCGGCCCCCTCCCACCTGACCAACGCGTCCGTTGGCGCCGAGACACCACATTGCGCGGCGGATGCGGAGCCACCGCCGAAGTAAATCCCCAAACCACATAATGTAGGCCAATCAAACTAGAGCTAGGCTAATTAACAATAATTTGGTCTTTACCGAAAAAAAATTACTTTACCGAAAATCTGATCTTCTCCTTTATAAATGAGCAGTGTAACTTTTCCTCCCATGTATTTTACTGGATCGACTCTTAACTCAGTTAAATAAGAAGTCATCTCTTTATTTCTTTGATCGTCTTCATCCTCGCAACGGCGCGTGAACCACACAGGGAGAGTGAATCTGACTCTCTGAAATGCGCGGCCTGTGAACGGCGCGTGGGATCTCTAGACAACTCCATTTTGAGACGGGTCTCGTGGGATTCAGATCGTCTGGATAAGTGGAACACTACTTTGGTCTCACAAAATTTTTCCAAGCAGTTTTTTGATTCTGCAATTTGGAGAAGAAACGGAACAGAGAAGAGTGGTAGTGGTAGTTTTTTTTTTCCCCTTTAGATAGTTATCAGACGGGTGGAGGGGCATTCGCTGGGGTAAGGAGTCGCCAGGGAGAGGAGAAAACCAGAAGGCGCGAAGGTAGAGAGAGAGAGAGAGCACGTGAAAGAGAGGGGAAGAGAGATCCCAATTGAAGTTTAAATCAGGGGCATATCGGTCAGTTCATGCATTCTATTAACGGCGTTAGTCATTTCGTATTGCGAAATAGATGAGGGGGTGTAATTGATGGGTTTTAAAGATGAGAGGGTGTATGTGTGGATGAGTGATAGATGAGGGGGTCTAGGTGATTTTAACCCAAGCTTTAAAATCAAGTTACATACAAAGCCATAATTTTCAATATTTCCTCTAAAACTGACACAAATAATTCAATAATTTTCAATATTTCCTCTAAAACTGACACAAATAATTCAAACTTGTCAAATCACATGTATAAGGACAAGTTAGGGAAACAGAGAATACAGCACATGGCATTCACCAAGCGACATTAAAGCACCCAAGGCCAAGCATATAAAGGACTGGTACAATAACCAAGTTTCATTAGGATCATTGGTCATTGTTATCCAACAAAAGCATAAAAAGGAAGACACAAAAACCAATCACTGGGATTTTCAAAAAAAAAAAATATCACTGGGTTCAAAATTCCAGTGATGTTATAATGTTATTTTGTGTAGCCCCGCCCTTGCTTGTACCACAGTAGAACTCTGGTTATATCTCGTTATATGGAGGTCTACAATCCATTCAGTATTCTTCTCTCATACTTTTATTCGAGTAAATGAAATGGAAAGATAATTGAAGAACGAAAAGTTGCAACTTTGTTAAATTTAATTGATATAGAGGTTCTTGTGTCACAGTGCAAATATATAAAGACCTGTTAGAATAATGGGTTTCAACAAAGATTTTCGGTTAACTATGAGTCAAAATCAAAATGGTATCTACATTTCTTTTGATGCGGGTCCACAGTGAAAGGTAATACACTTGCGTGACTGAAAGGTAATGCCATGGTTATTATTTGAAGGTCTAAGTAAGTAATAAATTAACTTTAATTTTTCCAAGTTCCAGTGACTGAAAATCCACTTCTGTGTGCAGGGTTCGATATACCATGTCACCAGGAGGCCACGAGCCTGCCTAGATTTTTTACTCTTACATTTATTACCCCATAAATTCCTAGTATCCTTCATTTTTCCTGCTAAAGAATTGTGCCTAGTGTCCCCCTAGTAATTGGAAATGACCAAACCAACCACTCTTGTAAACCTCAAAAGTAACAAAAGCAGACCCTTAATCTCTCAACCGAAGTAGTGTCACTCACTCACACTGGCTGAGGACACCAATTATGCGGAAGATCACCACCACACCCACACCAGGTGTCACTCTACTCTCATCAACTACAGTACAACTCTCCTCTCCATCAGTTTCTCTTTCATGTTTCAAGCGAAGGATTGTTCCAAGATACTCTTGTTTTCAAAAATTCCAGCCCAATTGAAATATCTTTCTAAGTAACCAAATATATTGCAAATAGAGAGATTCTGCCATACCTGCAGAATCCGAACTTTGTTGTTGTCCCTTGATAAAATCTTACTGATTGCTAAATTTGGAACTATCCTGCAAAAATATGTCCATAAGGAAACAAGACCAGGAAGATAAAAGTAGCATGGTAAAAAGACTTGCAACGAATTATATAGGACATACATGTAGCTTTCTGATTCAAGGTCATTTTAATAGAATGAACCACATAATGGCATAGCATATTTCTCTCTCATTAACAACTTTCTTTTCCTTTTCCTTTTCCTTTTCCTTCGCCTTTCTTCTTAGTTCTTATGTTGGTGACTTGCAAATGAGTAAGAAAAGATCTGTTAGATAGTGACAGATATGATATAATGTTAGAATTATGGTTTTGTCATATCGTGTCATGTGCTGAAGAGAGTTCTGTAAACTCCATAAATAGGAGTAATTGTGTAAAGGGCTGAAACTGTCCAAGCTCAAAACACAAGTCCTATGCAGGTTCTTTACTCACAAGTTTCAAACTCTGCTCAATGATACAACAAGTGCTACAGCTACAGCTGCGAAGCAATAGCTATGAGGAGGCGTGGCATGTGGAGAGTGAATGTTGGAGTTTTCGGATTCAAATGACATTGTGGTTGGCGGGACGCTTTACATCATCCACAAGATAGATGTGGTGAGTGCAAATTAAGGGATTGATCCCTTGAATATCGACGATAGTCCAACCGATGGCCTTTTGGTGCCTTCGTAAGACCTTGAGCAATTGAGATTCTTGGTGATATTCAAGAGCTATGAAGCACGGATACAGACACAAGATACGGATACGATACGGATACGTAGATACGTGATTTTTCTAAAAAGTCGGATACGATACGTTGGGGGATACATTGAATATACAAATACAAAATTAAATATATTTAATTTTTAATTCCTAAAATTCCATTACACAAGTTCACCATTATATATATATATAGACACACACACAACGAGAGAGAGAGAGAGAGCAGAAGCTATGTCGATCGATTTGGGGGAAAACACATATAAAGCCCTAATTACACTTTTAACACACATATTTCAAGTAGTAGCATATTTACCCCGTGCGTCCGAGACGTATCCTGGCTATCCAAAACATATCCGAAAACCAAAAAAATAAATTTGAATTCTGGATTCTTTAAAAATGTAATGGATACGTATCCGGAGAGTATCCGAGAGTATCGGTATCCGATACGGATACGATACGTGATACGGAGGCCAAAATAGAGTATCCGTGCTTCACAGTTCAAGAGTAGAAGAGATCACCACGGGAAAGGTCTCATTGATGCCTAGAAAGGCATATTTCAAGGTTTCCGGGAGGACTTTCAAGTCAAGCTTAGGCGGTTGTACACTCGAAGGAAGGATCTTGCTCTCAATGGGAGGTACCTCTTCTCAGACACATCAAGAAAATCCTTCTCTCTTCCAATTCAATCCACACTCGCTATACCAAGATTGATTTCCCTAAATTCGTAGGAGAAGACCCTGCGGGTTGGATTTACAAATGTGAGAGCTTGTGTATGGATTAAATTCCAGTACGATTTGGCCAAAATGTTTTTGAAGACGCCATTGGTGAGTTAACCAAGCTTAGGCAAACAGAAGTCCTATCAAGAAAGATTTGAGGAACTGGCTAGTAGGACCAATGGGTTAACAGATGAGTTTTTGTGAGTTGTTTTGTGAGTGGGCTAAGGGAAGACATCAAGGCACGAGTTCAAATGTTTCAGCCTGCAATATTTCACAAGCTATTGGCTTGGCAAGACTTCAAGAGGAAAGTATTAAAGCCATAACCGAAGGTCCAGGATGCCTCTCAAATAGGGCTGCAAACGAACCGAGCCGTTCGCGAGCAGCTCGAGAACGGCTTGACTCGACTCGGTTCGTGGCCTAAACGAACGAGCTCGAGCCCATAGATTTGGCTCGTTTTCTAAACGAGCCGAGCTCAAGCTACGCAAAACTCGGCTCGAGCTGGCTCGCGAGCCAAGTATATATTTATTTTCATAATAATAATTTCTCCTACCCCTTGGGGTCTTGTGTAATACCTCACGCACGAAAAAGGGAAGTAGAAACGCAAGTCAGAGTACACCAGCAGCTTTATAGAGTGAGGGAGTGGTCTAAAGGCTGTGGTTTACCAATGTGGGACAAGTGTTTCAATGGTATACAAAACCCACAACCACAAAATCAAAATATGGGCAGTAAATTGACTCAAAAACAAAGTTTTCTCAAGAAAACAAAAACCAAATTATAAAAAAAACAACATGAATTTCAAATGGGTATCCTTCAAAACCCATTTCCCAAGTCTATTCTTCATAAAAATCGAATGAACCCAAGAACATTCGTGTAAAAATCGATTGATTCCTCAACTGACTTGCAAAGTGAGATGTGATTCAAGAGGTTAGCAAAAGGGTTTCAGCAAGAATGATGAGAGATAAATTGGCACTGTGGAGAGAGGAAGTAGGGGTGAATGTGTGTGTGTGTGTGTGTGTGTGTGTGAGAGAGAGAGAGAGAGAGAGCTCTGATAAGGCCAAGAGCTGTGGGGAGTCTGTACAAGGGAGAAGTTTTTTCTTCTATTTTTCCTTTGTCCCACATCGAATCCTCAGAAAAGAAAGCAAAGGGGAGCACATATTAAAGAGAGGGTCAGCCTGGTACCAGTGTTGTTTGGCTCCGTTGATCAATCAACAATGAAAACTGAGCCCAAGTGAGCCGAGCTCGAGCTTGGAAAATATTCTCCGAGCCGAGCTCGAGCCAAGCCCGAGCCAGTCTATTTTAAGTCGAGCTGAGCCTGAACATGCCGAAGCTCGGCTTGGCTCGGCTCGTTTGCAGCCCTACTCTCAAACCTATCTCCTCTGGATGGACTCAAACCACATCAATCTAACCATTCCTAAACCAATGCCTTCAAGAGGGGTAAGACCTAAACCTAAACTGTCTAATAGTTTTTCTGAGAACAATATTTTAACGGATCAAGACGGAAGGCTGACGGAAGGGGTCTCTGATGAGCCCCTAATATTGTACATATCCGGGCTCATTAGCTCATTTAGATCACATACACACGCGTTTTAGCGCTTGATATGATTGATGTTGCGTGAAGTGTGTTTTTGTATTTTCATGTTAAAACCATGGAATAAAGCGCATTTGAAGCGCTCCGGGACGAATCCCAAGGATCCGAGGGTCACGTGCCCCATGGCATTCCACCACCGAGTCCCGAGAACCAAGAAATGAAGATGTGGCTAAGGCTCGGGAAGATAAAGAGAGCACAAGTTCAAGCCGGAAGGCTAACGCCGTGTCCAAGCCTCATAAAGACTCCCGGTGAAATCCGGAAGTATCCAAGAGGACACGAGACCAAGAATCACCCTTTCCAAGGCCTCATGATGATCGGACGTGCAATGGAAGAAGTTGGAAGCATGCAATGGCCAAAGGAGTGATCGAAAAATGTTCTAAGGCATGGAAAACCACATTGGATCGATCCATAGGCAGAGTTGGATCGATCCAATCTTGCCAAAAACTGAACAGAGGATTTTGGACCGATCCAATTCTGCTAATGGATCGATCGAACTTATGGACGCGGAGTTTTCAAGCCTATTGGATCGATCCAATTCTGCCTATGGATCGATCCAAATGTGTCCGGATACCTTTTTGAGTTACTTTTAGGATATTTTGTGGGGATAAAGTTGTGGAGTATAAATATCTCCTCTCTCCTCTCTCTCAAACCCCCTTTAATTCAATCATCTTTTTCTTATTTTTGCTCTCTTCTCTCTCCTCCATTGTTATGGAGGGGTTGAAGCTTTATTTTCCTTAGAACTCAAGTAAGTTTAGCTTGTCCTTTAATTTCTCGTTTACTAATTGTTCTTGTAATCTCCGGATCTACGTAGAAATCTAATTTGTTTTCGTTTTCATCGGTTGAATCTCATTTCTACTTTTCTAGCTTTCTCCTTTGAAAACTCATGTTTATGGTTGTGTTTGGTTAATCTTCTTAGGTTTAAAGTTGTTTCTACTACTTAGATCTTCTTAGAAATCAAGTTTACTTTCGCGTTTGTCATGTATATTATTTTCTCCAAATTTCTAGTCATGCTTTCTGTAGTAATGATCGAGTAGTTTACATAGGCTTGGTCATGGGGTGATTCGCACTCCGTGACTTTGGCTGATTCGTTCTCCTCGCCGTATTTGCAAACATCGCTTGTTGGTAGAGTTACGGGTTCACTTTTATGTACCAAAACCTTGGGTTGTTAATCTCATTGATCCCACGTAGGCAAGAGCTACGCTCCTTGCCACATGGGATGCTTTGGGCGATGTCACCCTTGGGATTTGCCAATGGCTCAAAGAACCCTAAACTATACCGAACACCATTTCTAGTTTAAACAAGTTTAAATTCCAAACCTTCCGTTCGGGGATGTTTAACGACATCGCCGAGCCGGTTATTTTAGAGGAGAATGAATCGACCCGAGTCATGGGTGTTGAAATCTCCTAGACCTTGCCTTAGTTTTATTAAGGTTTCGCATCTTACGAGTCATTCTCGAAGTCGAGAGAATTCCACCAAACAAATCACAAAACTCAAGTTTGCCGCTTTAAGGATAAAAACCCTCATGCGCAAGTCAATTTTCACGCTCGGTACGTTCGGTCCCTGTGGATTCAACCCGGTACTTCCGGTTACTATGCTACCACCGACTTAGCCCTACGCTTTGGGCAGCCTTCTAAATAAACAAAGTTGGGAGCAAAGCAGTCTCGGGGATAGGTTTAGTAGATAGATGGGGTCTCGTGGTAGCGAAAATTAGTGAAGGGGGGGTCCAATATAAAAGGTGAACTTAGAGGGGGTATCCCGGTAAATAACCCAAGATACTATTAATAGGAATGTTAGAATGATTTATGTGCATTGACATACATTAAAATTTCTTGAAACCAACAAAAAATGTCACTTACTCAGGAAGACTCTCATAAGCAGTCAACACATTCCATACTTCCTGCACGGATGCTTTTATGGTTATGCTGGCAACAACACCGCGATGTACGCCTCCATTTTCCTTCAGCCCAAAAGACCATTCTATGAGCAAGCTTGCTACAATATTTGTTGATTTCCAAACGAAAGAACAAGTGAGATAAGAGTAGAGTCAATCGGTTACCAATAGTCCATCAAATCTGCGGAGATGAACTTCGTCCACGATACAAGGCCGATCAAGTTTGCAAACTTTCCCAAATACTCCCCAGTTACTGCTCAACTCGCTAGAAGATTGGGACACACGAACAAATGAAGATGTGGCATAACCGTCTTCTAAATCTCCAGGAGAAAGTTTATCCTTCTCTGATATAGCACCGTCAATTCTTATGCCAGGGGACGTAGCCACGGAAGTTGTAACCAAAACAGTATCGGGGACTGGTACATTCTGATTGTCTCCAAAAGTTCTCTCAGCTCTACATGCCAAAGCTTGAAGATTCACGGGAAGATCTGATCTGATAATCCTCTCTAAGAATATGGCAGGGAAGTTTAACCTCGGTATCACATTAACTTCATATGACAAAATTGTTGTTTTGGGCCTGAAAAACAAAATAACCAAATTCACCCCAAAAACAAAAAACAAAATAAGCAATAGAGATTAGGGACGAGGAACAATAATTGCAGTAAGATCTATCAAAGAATCTTCATCCATGAGATGGGATACAAAGTAGTTGTTTAAACTTCAATCTACCAAGAATCACCATGACTCAGCAAGACACCAAATAAAGAAAAGTTAATAAGCTTAATTATTACATGACTTAATTTGGAAGGTGATAGGCACACAACATTGCATATTTGGGTGCCTATATCCCTCATTTTTGTCACACTTGCATGCGTATATTCCTTGTTTTTAATTGATATTGTGCGCAAGGGTGTTTTGGTTGAACCTTAGGTAAAAGGAGCAACTGGCGTATCCTAAAGCTTTAAAAAATCCCCGGAAGTACCCTAAGGTACCCGAGTGTGCTCAACGAGATTAACTCAATTTTATTTTATAGCTTTTCATTTAATATATGAGAGTTTCGATATTGAGTTTGGGAGCTCTATAGCCTGTATTATGGTGGATTTGCAATAACTAATTAATTAAAAGTGATTTGAAATCCATCATGCAAAGATTGTAGCCATAAAAGGACCTAACATACTACCCCCTAATCTATCTTCCACTTTAGTGTTGCAAACCAACCATAAACAAACCTCTTCTATTTTTGTTGAAATCAAACATGGAGTCCCTTCGTTGAAATTCACATCAATCCAAATGGGAGTGTTGGAGGGTGAGTTTAAAACTGAGGTACTGTGAAAGCAAACACTGAAATCCTTGAGACTCATCTATTCATCACCCTTCTAAACAAAGGTAATTCTACTATCTGCACCCAGCCAGGGTTCATGTAAATCAACATTTGACCACTTAATTTTTTTTAATCATCTTTCAAGCATCCAAATAAAACAGGAACCTATGAAATCGGACGCTGAAATCCTCGAGACACCTCAATTCCTCTCCCTTCCTCCTTTAAGTCCCTAGGTGTTGACAATTCCATAAGCCCCATCATTAAGGTCCTCCCTGGCCTACAGAAACCAATGTTCCGAGAACAAGGTTGTGTTCTTGGCATAACAGGATACAACAATAACGAAACGAAACACTTGTAATCCCCAATCGATAGGGTTATGGGCGGGGGAGGACGGGAAATAGATCTTACCTTTGGCAATATATGCACAAAGTGGTTGCTCTTATAAATTTCTTCATCGAAGAGGCCCCGGCCCCGCTAAACCTCGAAAAAAAATGAGAAACTCCAGGGACATTGAGCCACTAATCATTCCCCCAAATCAAAGGCAGAAGGCGTCATAGAAGGGAGGCCTAGTGATTCAATTCAGTTTTTGTGCCAATTACCTTGCTTCGTTTATTCAAAATCTAGAGTATAAGTAAAGCACAAATTTTAAGATGGAAAGTCCCATCACCATTGAAGGACAAAACATCATCACAAATCATTGCAGTTTTCGATAACAGCAGAATCCAAGAACGATCCCCTAAAATGCAGTGAAATCAATGAGTGCCAAGTACTATTAAAGAACATTAATTTTACATATGCCAATATTTAGGTATTTATAAATGCAACCGGTGGTTTGCTTCTAGGGAGGTTCAACTGCTTAAATAATCACTTGTTTTGTTCTACGTTACTTATCTTCCTCAAAACATGAGCGAACATTTTAACAGCCCCTTTGGATGATGCGATTTGATGAGAAAAGAAATGGTGACCGTTTCTCACCAAATCTCATCATTTTTTGGTGAGAAATTGTGAGAATCAAAATGAGCATTGAATTTACGCACATTCTCATCATTTCTCACCCATTTATCCAAATAAGTGGTGAGAATCCCTTCTCTTTTCTTTTCTTTTCTTTTCTTTTCTCACCATATCCCTCGATCCAAAGGGTCTCTAAAGGCCTAGTGTGTAGTAGAGTGCAATTTTGTTCACCCTCCTTAAAAGAGGGTGAACATTACCCTCCCTCCTATTGGTTGAACTAGTGTAGGTCCCATCAAAAAGTGATGTCATCCCACCAAAACGTGATGTCATTCCACCAAAAGGTGATGACATCCTTACCAAAAAGTGTATTGCAAGGGTGAGACCTACACCATGTCAACCAATAGGAGGGAGGGTAATGTTCACCCTCTTTTAAGGAGGGTGAACAAAATTGCACTCGTGTGGAATGGGGATTCACGGGGGTTTGAGGACCGCGGTTCGTTTGAGTGTGGATAAGGTGACTTCTAATCTTCACTGGATTGTGTGTGATAGATAGAACCCACCAATGGTTCTTGTTTGCCTCAACAATAGAGGACTTCACAATTTTCTTAACTGATTTAAGGAAGAAAGCATATAGCTAAAAAGTAAAGGAGTTGCACATAAAAAGTGAACTAAGGAGTTACTATTCCTTGCAGACTTAAAGGTACAAATGGAAGGTACTTGAATAAATCGAAAAATGTAAGTGTTGAACTTTAAGATAAAAAGATGATGAACTGGGTTTGAATGAAGGTAAACGCCAGGCTGATTGGAAATTTGGCTGTAAGGTGAGGAGCCCTTTGCTAAGTCTTCGTTTCTTGTATTTCTAGAGCTCCCTTGCAACTGATAGCTAGCTATTTGTGCACCATTTTAGGCCAACCTCACAAACATAAATGGACTATTTTTCCTTCAATCACAGCCATTACCCCAGGATTTCACTTTTAACTCCTGCGTTGCCACGTAAACCATTACTTATTGTGCACAGTAACTGAATATACAAACTCCTGACTTCTAGAGATGCCATGTGTCCCTAACTAAATTTGAAATATGATAACTCATGATTGGACCATGGGATAATTACTCACATAAACTCAAATAATTATCAGCAAAATTAGGTAAAGATCGAGGGGCCGGCCCTCCTTGTTCAACAAAAAAGCGCCAAGCGCCCCATGGCACTTTTTCATTGTCTTCCAAATATGGCCGTAAATAATTATACACAAGATGGAAAGATTTCAGTCTCAGAAATTGAGTGATTTGATGGTACAACTGTATGCATTGACTTCTCTGTGATCAACTGTAAGTAACGTAGCTTTCTAAGGAGTACTATTGAACGTGTCCTTTGGGCATCGTCACTCCTCTTTCAATCTAGTATAATAGTTTTTCTTTAAGGCATTACAGTAGGAAATGACTCAGATGAGTTCATTACACAAATCCCTCAAGAAGCCATCCGAGAAGCAAGGAATGAGGAAATTATTTATGTGGTGCAGCTTCCACCTAAAAGTAACAATATTGTCACCAAGAAAGGTGAAACATTACCTTTTTCCAGATTTCACGGACCACTTTCCTTCAAACTTCTTGAAATCACCATCAACCATGGAAAAATGGAGTTCGCGATCATTAGCCTACACTATGAAGAAGTATTGAGTCATAATCTTTGATAAGAAATTACAAAATTTCTGACGGTTTCAATTTTATTAATACAAAGCAGACACAAACAATCAAACGGCCACTGAGGATATTAAGTGTGCTTAGGAGGTGTTAGCAACATAATCATGTTTATATGGCTTCGTAGCAATAACAGTATTCAAATTCACATATTATTTAAATGAAGAGTCTCACTGAATTCAAAACTTCTTGGAGATCCAAGACAACGCGGGCTTCTATATGCCAGTATAACGCCCGTTGCAAGCCTCTTTGCTCCAGCCATATCCTCCCAGGGTGTGGGCAGGGAATTCTCCCACTGACAATTATGTAGCAAAGTCAAGTCAGAAACATAAAATTTTCTTGAAGATTGTAATGCAGAATTTTGATAAAATATACTAACTAACGAAAAACAATGCAACCAAACAAGGCTAACATATATAAAAGAATGGATAAATGGGTTAATAAACTTGAAATATTTCATTAATATGCTAACTTTTTGCATATGAGACTTGTTAGGATACATATTTGTTAGTAGAGACTAGTGAGTAGTAAGGATACAAGAGTCATTGTACTATGTTACTATGTTTTGTCTTTTTCAATATAAATATGACACTTTTCTCTTTCTCTTTAACAACACGATGTCACCACCCTCGCCCCTCACCCTCCCACTCTCGCAGTGTCTCACCACTCACCCCACCACTCTCCCAGTGTCTCACCACTCACCCTCTGCCACAAACATCGTCCATCATGGCAACCCTATCCATCAGCACTGTCATAATGTTCATTGGCACTGTCCGTGCAAAGTTCATGGTGGTTTTCATCGACACTATTCACGGGTTCTGTTCATCGGTACTGTTCACGACATTGTTCACTGCACCATGGCTCGTTGATTGGATCTGATGCTTGTTCTTTTTCATTGCGATCTTAGAGTTGATTCTCTATTACAATTATTTCCTCTGTTCAGCATGTGGGTCGTTGATTTCATTATGCTATGTCAGGTAATGAAGATAGTATTGGTCCTATACTTTACATTCATTCTCGATGTTGTTTGAGACGGACATTGTGTTACTTGGTTCTCACTTGATTTCTTGCTGATTGTTGAGTTTTTGCTCCTTACTTTGAGGTGGTTTATTTGAGATGGCTCTGGTATTTCTAATTCTAAGTCTTGTCCTATGATGTCCATTACTTCCATTCTATTAAATGGCAAAATTATGCCCCCAGGGCAGGCTGCTGAAGTGTATCATTTTTTTATCAAGAGGCACTTGATTGATGATCTTCCAAAGGAATCTGATTCAAATATGTTGATTTGAAGGCGAAGGACCCTCATATTCTTGTTCGGTTGTGCAAATAATATGCAAGTTTTACGGTGCAACCACCTGGGCTTAGGGTTCTCAGGTGTGTCCTCTTTGCAAAGCTCGTAGCAGGCTAAAGCAGTCTCCTAGAGCTTGGTTTGGCAAGTTCAATAATGTTGTTCTACAGGTTTGCATTCATCGTTGTTAGTGCTGCAAATGAGCCGAGCCGCTTGCGAGCGATTCGAGGCTTGGCTCGAGTTGAGCTCAACTTTTGAGCTCAATTCTTAAACGAGCCGAGATCGAGCAACTAAAGGCTCGGCTTGAATGAGCTCGCGAGCCAGTCATACAATCTATATATATTATATATGCATAATTTTTTTAAGTACACATATTTGGAGCATGAACAGCTGCCAAGAGGCACTACCATACCCATGCACATATGGGACGAGATGGAAGACGAGGTGCTAACCTTTATAGCAAAAGGAAAGGATATTGAACACAAAACTTTTCGATTGGGGACAACAAATAACTCACAAGTAAAAGCAAGGGGAGGAACCAAGGCTTTCTTTCAATCCCACATCGGAAATCCTTCAAACTTCAGATGAGAGACTCGTATATAAGTACATCACCACATCTCTTCTCTCGCCCACTTGGCTCCGGCCCACTAAACGAGCTTATCTGAGCCAAGCCTGAGCAAAGTAAATATTTCGCAAGCCAAGCTTGAGCCATCCCTATTTTTTGCAAGCCGAGCTCGAGCTGCTCAATGCTCGACTCGGCTCGGCTCGATTACAGCCCTAATTGCTGTCCTTCTAGTCATTCTTTTCTCTATCTTGCACTAATAGAGGAAAGTACCGTTGATTGTTTACGTGGATGATATTCCTCTTACTAGTGACGATTAGAAAGGTATTGATGAGAAGGATTTCCTGCAACATCAATTCCACACCAAGGACTTAGAGAAGTTGAGATATTTCTTGGGTATTAAGGTGACAAAATTCAATGATGGTATTAGCTTATCTCAGAACAAGTATGTGCTATAAAGGTGAGCAAAATAACCATCAAACCGCGAATCCAATCCAAACCGAAGGGTTTGGTTCGGTTTTCTTGTAATATGGTTTGGTTCAGGTTTTAAAAAATTAAAAACCGTGATAAATGGTTTGGTTTGTGGATTTACGTTGACGGTTCCGATTCAAAACCGATCCAATCTGTATAATATTAATATAGATATTTTTTATATATATTATATGCGGAATTTGTTAAAATACACAGAATTAAAAAAAATTCCATAGTCAATTACTAATTTCCTAATCTAATGCTTCATTCCACCACCCTATTCATTCACGTCCAAGATTAAATCACTAAATTTCTATATATGGTAACCTATTACTATGATTTTAATACACTAAACATGCATGGCTTGGACTTAATCACTTGATTTCCTAACCTTTTTGCGTGTTAACTAATTTCCGAATCTAGTACTCTATTACATGACCCTCTTTCTTCACTGATTATTAGTATTCTACTCTTTTAGTTGGTTGTTGTTAGTGAGTTTTGGTAATTTTAACAGAACTTGTTTTAATACAGTTGTGGGTTAACTTAGCTATTTAATTTTAAAATATTTTAAATTGCTTCTGAAGATAATATATCAATTTTAAGAGAACCGTGGTTCAAAACCGAAACCGAACCGTATTTTAATGGTTTGGTTCTATGAATTTATGGATTGGTATGGTTCTCTAAATTCCTAATCTGTAGGTAGTGGTTTGGTTCTTGGTTTATTATAAAAACCGGACCAATATGGTCCATGCCCACCCCTAATGTGCTAGATACTTTGGAGAAGACGGGTTTCCTTGGGTCTAAGCTTGTGGGCACACCAATGAATGTTAATGTTAATGTGTGTGTTGGCTAAGGACCGGCCTGGCCCTCAGCATAAACCCACCAAACCACCATCTAGGGCCCCTGTTACCCAGATGTGATAATTATTAGCTGGAACATGTATGCCAGACGCATGAACCTAGCTCATAGGCAAAATAATGCCCTTGCCAAGCACCCTGTTCTTCAGGTGTCATGAGTTTGAACCTTCTTGTCTTGTTTTTTAGGTAGTAGGAGTTTTTTAGCATTAAAACCCAATTTCTCCAATAGCACACAATTATGAACTTGAAACTGCAAAAAATGTATATATGCACGGTACCACCTCATCAAGATATAAACTTCAGCTACGGTTAGCTGCATCAGCATTTATAAATTCAAAACCTTTAGTTCCTCCAATTTTCTTTCCTCATATTGCAACTATATTTTTTGTGAAGTAGATAATATTTGTACAAAATATCCTGATTATAAATGGGAAAATGACCATAAAATGGTATTTAAAAGTAATAATTCCAATTTGATGCATGGTTTTTTTAAAATGACCAAAAATATGACAAGGAAAAAAATAATTCCACATACATGGTATCAACAAATTAC